>CM023622.1:13923659-13983659 GCA_013358685.1 Antennarius maculatus
ATGTGGCCTAGTTAACTCACAGTGTATGAAGAACAGAGAAACTGTCTCATCAGATTCTCTCTTCTCACACTCCTATCTCTCCTCCTCACCTTCCATATTTCCTCCTTCTATCTAGGTTAAATCTCCCTCTTTGTTTTCCGTTGTCCTGTCCTCACCTCTCTCGCTCTCTCTCTTTCTCTCCATCACTTCTACTTCTAAATTTCCAGCTGCTTTTGAACATCTATACTTTCCCACCTGTCCTATCTTTTCTAAATGCTTACACCCTCCCCTTTTAACACAACACTCCCTTCCTATACTCCACCTGTACCCCGCTAGAATGCTTATAGAAGAGGAGAGAAATTCATTAGATCTAAAAATAAGCACATCTCTGTCTCTGTGCTCGTACCGTGTCGTGTCCCCCAAGGCTGCATGGCTTTATGGATGGCCCTGTCTGCTCGCTTCGTCTGTGGGTCTGTTGGTGCACTCGCAACACACACCATATAGTACACACACACACACCTTCCAAAGGACACTTAAAAGTAGTTATCATCTCTATGCTGAAGCTTTGTTATTGCCGTTATCCCTTCTCAATCCAATCTGGCGTTATTCCTTTTCCTGTGGGTTCACAGCAGTGAGAATGGAGCTCAGAAACCCAGCAGTAATAAAATGCCTTCTCCCATTACCCAAGTCCTTGCTCAGAACACATCACTCTGGCGCTATCTACTTTATCTACCTCGGCTTCTATGAACTGAGAAGAAACACAGACGGAAGTGCGCCAGCAAACCCACTTCTGTAGCAATCAGCTGAAGACAATCTGCCATATTTTACTTAACTGCTTTTCTGCTCAAGCGGCTGCATATCTGGTCCGAAAAAGGGGCTTTTTTTTTTTTTGGCAATATCATTTTAAAAATTATGACCTCATCAGCCAGCAATTATCTTCAGGTAATAGGAATCAAAACCGGTAACACATGCTGTTTGACATTTATAAAAGTGAAATGAAATTTAATGAAATGGACTTCTTTTTGTTTGCTTTCACTAAGATTTGTCCAGAAATGGGGGTGAAGTGTTGATGGAGGGATGAGCTGTAAGTGTTTTGTGTTTGTGTTCACAGAGCGGCGGCGGGGCAGGGTAAAAACGGGCTCTCCTTTCAGTTCGGCGCGTCTGAGGAGTAGCACGGTGCTCTATCACATCTCTGGTCACCTCCACAGCAGAGAGAAGAGCAAGATTAAACTGAACAAGGTACCATCAGAGAATTACAAAAACAGAAAGATGAAGGACAGTCAAAAGTGGGTTTGGACGGACTGCTAAATGGAAAACTTGCTCCTAAGGGTAGTACAAATATTTTGTCTAGGTGGAGAAGTTTACATTAAAATCCAGTCAATCAAATGGAAATTAAACAGCACGAAGTTGATTTTTCCATCTGGTTTGCCTTCTTATTTTTGTTCTGCATTTTATAACCGGGCAGTCATTCAATGTGCAGCAGTCACGTTCACGTAGACAATGCTAAATTAATGTTCTCATATGTGGCCTAGGCCACCTCCTAACTTAGTGAAAGTGATTGGATCTCAAATGAATTGGAGCTTGTGTGAATTGAGCAATTGGTAAAACTGATTTTAATTACATGTCTGAATAGTTAAGCAGATTTAAACAGCTGCTAGGAAAAAAATGAATCCTTTAAAGCCCAGGTCCATTTAGCTGGATAGCTAAGTAGTTCACGTTAATGATATGTAGTTGTCCCCACTTTAGAAGACAAAAAAGGTTAATGCCCCCACCTCACGATAGGTATGACAATGATGGGGTATCAACAAAAAAGAATTGTTCCAAATAGTATTTTATTAAAATAAAGATCCATGCAATGGCACCAGCAAACAGAAAACATTTTCTTTTTCATTTTCCTTATATAAAACATATCCATTTAACTCCAGTCAGCTGGGCAACTTTATTTTTCAGCCTTTTGTAATTTATTGTTTCAATATTGTTTAGTTGTTGATTTTTGTTGATGCACCGTTGTGTTAAATTGTAGTCAAACATCCATTTTCTGTATTTGTTTCAACTGCAAACATAGCTTACTTATTAACTAAACCTAATCAAACTGTTAGCCAGAAAGTACAGCAATACAGTGCATTAGTTGGGTTTTTATTTCACAGTCAACCTGTAAATTTTGTATGTAAGGAAGCTGCGTCGTGTTTTCATAAATGCTTTGTGTACTGTCCTCATCTTTGTGTTTAAAGACTTTCCTGACTGTGCAGACACACTCCCTGCTGGATTGCAAGTAATAAATGGATGTAATAAGTTGTTGCTACCGTGTCACTACTAATTCATCCTCCCATCTAGAATGTGTTTGGGGATCCGCCTGCTCTGCCAGAGTACAAGGTCGCAGATGCGAAGAAGTCCAAATTCATCCTACTTCACTACAGCACCTTCAAGGCTGGCTGGGATTGGCTGATTCTCCTTGCTACGTTCTATGTCGCTGTAACCGTGCCCTACAATGTGTGCTTCATTGGTGACGATGATGACTTGACCCGCAGTACAACCGTCAGTGACATTGCAGTGGAGATACTGTTCATTATAGGTGAGTTGCAGAAACAGAAGTGAGGACTATTTTGTTTTCGAGCTGCTTGTACAAATATGAATTGATACGATTCAACAATAACCAAACTTTTCTTGTCTACTTTTATTTTTTTCTAGACATTGTTTTTAATTTTCGCACAAGCTACGTTAGCAAGTCGGGTCAGGTGATCTTTGACGCTCGACAAATCTGCATTCATTACCTGACCACATGGTTCATCATTGACCTGGTGGCCGCTTTACCGTTTGACCTGCTCTATGCCTTCAAAGTCAGTGTGGTGAGTAGCCGCTGGCTCGATCCTCAACCCCCAGGGTTTAATATAAAGCACAAATAATGACCTAATATACATTAACACCCTTTTGTATCACTCTTGTTATTTGACATTTAAGAATTTTTTTTTTTTAACATTTAATGATTTATTAAAAATATGGGATCTTTAAAATATGTCAATTCAGTTCTCTGAAAGATGAAATGCTACAGTAAAAAAAAACACAGAATGAAGAAATAAATATCAAACAAGGGAATACTGGTAAAAGTTAATGGCGTATGGGTTTGAATAATAAAAACCTCTTGACTGATGGTTTTCCCTGCGGCAACAGAGATCCACTCTGTAATCCTGTCAACACATAGTTGAATTGTAAAGTACAACACCTTCTGCACATTTGACATTTCATGAGAATCAATTGGAGTGTTTCCAGCACCGCTCCAGCACCTCTTTGATTCTCCATATTGATTCCCAAACTTTACAGGAACGGAGAAAACAATCAGACCTGCATCATTAAAATCTTTTTTTGTTCTGCCTGAGTCAAAAATATAGTCCCCTTAAGAACAGCTGAATGGAGGAAGACACAGATGTCAAGCAATTAGGTAGACGATCTTCTCTTGTCCAGGTCTGAATGATATCACAAAACGGAACCGCTATAGAAAAGGCTTTGATTGGTTGCTCAAGATAGTGTGCCTCTTGGTTTGTAATTTAGAGTGATGCTCTGACTGTGCTCTTTACTGTTGTTAGCACTCACTCTCATCTGAATCAAATGGTTCAATATATTGTTTCACTCATAAACAAACATTTTGACCCCAGCTGTAAATGTACCCTAGTAAACATGGAGGAGTAAAGCAAAATAATGAACTGTAGCTTAGAGAAAGGAGACTAAAAAGATAAGTAACAACACAGAGCAACAAGAAACAGGATAATAAGAACAAGCAAACAAGAACAATAAAGAATAAAATGGAATGAATATTATAAGCCTGGGTGAGGGTACATGCCTGGTTCCAGACATTATTAATAGAGTATGTCGGGATCCAGCTGTAGGGCCACTGGGCTGCAAGTCCTGCCTGTTGCCGCTGGGGAGGGTGGGAATGGCTGGCAATTGCAGAGCTTTCTGCTTGATGTCCCCTTGGAGGACGGAGCATTCAGACTGAGGTCCCCCCTAGGACAGACACCTTTTCTACAAAAATGAGTCAAGGCCCTCAGTACTACCCCCATCCTCCGTCATTCTCCTTTGTCAAATCTGCTTTTTTTGCCGTAATGTGCAATCTGACAGTTTAAATCTGTCAGCAAGTTTAAATCATATTTCCTCTCAATTTTTCTTCTCTATTATGAAATAATAAATCATTCAAATTTGAAAACATCCTGTAGGGCCCAGGTCAATAAGTTTGGACGTACACTGATTTTCCAGCGAAATTTTGAGAAGACCAGTTCCAGTTGACCACTGCCTTGTGAAACTAACCACTCCCTAAAATAAAAACACCAATAATTTAGGTGAAAACGACATTTACATCAATGCCACAGTGTTGAAATGAGCCTTATTCAAAACTTGTGGGTTTGCTTGAGTGACCGATTACAACCGTATAAAAAGTCTCCACAGTCTTGACAGCTCTGACCGAAGAGTGGATCATGCTCCCATGAGGAGGAGGATTACTGCTGTAATCACTAATGTGCCACGTCAGAAATTTACACTTCATTTTCTTTGTGTTTTGTCTAATTTCTTTGTTTTTGTTATACTTTTCAAATTAATAATGTAGTTAAAAGTTAGTAAGGAACATTTTTTTATAAGACGTATTATCTTTATAATTAAGTGCAATGACGTGTTTTTAAATTCCTTGAGTACCGTACGGTACATATTATCTTTATTGATGTGTATTTAATTTGCTCTCATTTACTCCATTCAATCACAAAGTTTGTTTTCTCTCTGAAGGGAATTTAAGTTTACCGATCAACATCACTGAAAATGATGAAATAGTGAATAATGAGTTGCGAACAAACAAACATTACCTCCATCTTTCATTACGCCTCTTATTTATTTTAAAACTTGCACCAAGCAAATTTTGATGGGGTTTGAATCAAGCTGGTCAGCAGTAAAATAATGATGTAAACTCCAGCCTCACTCCTGAAGCTATCTTTACCCCAGGGGTAAAACAGCAATTTGTTATTAACCATAACTGCTGCAGTCATTATTAAAGCTCTTATGAATATGTCTCTTGGGGCTGTGGTCCTAGTTGGTATTGGAAAACAGTTTTACTGGCAACATTGCTGGCAAAAAAAGACAATCAGGATGACCAGTGACACTGTTCTGATTGGCTCGGAGCACTAAAGCCGTGGCTGCAGGGGGAGAAATAATGAGCGTTTCTGTAAAGTGATAGTCTCGTGCACATAAACGCTGCCATGAAAAGGAGAAGCAAAGTCAGCAATCAAGCAGCTAAATGTAAATTTCACAGCTGACGAGCAGAGGAAATGCAAATGTGAGTGGCAGGAATGAGATAGAGAGGGTAGAAGACGAAGTTGAAGGAGGACGTGTCAGCAAATGTGTTCTTGGTTATATTGCATTGCCTACTGTTCATGCTGTTGGAGGAGAATGGGATGTGGCGCAGGCTGCTCTCTCCATAGGTGGGTTGGGGTGGGGGGTGGGGGGGGTGATAGATGATGTAGAAGAGATGGAGTTTCTCCCTTGGGCTCGGTAGGAGGCTTCATTACCCCTTGTGCTGCACCAGTTCTCTATTTCTCACTGCAAGAGTGAGGAAAAAAGTGCCATAAAACATATTGGAGACAAATGTGTCCACACATCTCCTCTTAGCTTTACTCAGACACTGAGATCATGTCATTCTGTCAGACATACATTTTTATTCTCTTATTTTTTGCATCACTTCTTTGCTACCCACATCCCACATCCAGTCCTTGTCCCTCTATTTTATTTATTTATTACATTATATGTTCCTTTTCACAGAAGTCTGGTCTCATAGCCATGTACATCCTAAATTAATAAAGACGGAACACACATACCTATAGAAAAGTAACAAATCATCCCTGTCCTACATCTTTCAAGCATGTATGTGTGTGTGTATGTGGGGGGGGGGGGATACCTGTGTCTATCCAGTGGAGATACACAGTGGCATGGCAAGGCACTTAATAGAGCATCAGCAGGAAAGTGAGTATTCACATCATATCTACAACACATACATTAGGAGGGATATGAAAGGGACTCAGTATTTATGTTTAAAGCAAGCAGAACATTCTTAGACAAAGTGGTTCCATTTGTTAATGAGTGACAAAATTGAAAAAGAAAAGAACGAACTGACAACAAAGTGTACGACAATGGTAAGGATGAAAAGACAAAAAGATACTTATGTACAACTGGAGGAGTCTTCATTCGAACGTCTTCATAGGAAGCCGGAGAAGACGTGGTGAAGAGCTTTTGGCCACTTCAAGCAGAGCTCCATATGTGAGAATTAAGCTGGTTTATCGCTCTTCCCCCCAAGATTCATTGCCTGTAAAAAAGGGCGACAGTTTCTGTCTCTGCTCCTCAGTTTCATAGTTACGAGTTCTCTCTCTTCATTTCTGTGTCTGACTCAGATATTTCAGGGCAGAGCAGAGACTCGGGTGAAGTTCAAAAGGCAGCTTTTACTGGCAATCAGTCCAAAACAAATCAAACCAAGCAGGGAGTAGCAAGACAGTGGCTGACACATGCAATGTGGTAGCGAGGCATGCTGAGGCTACGGTTCAGATATTTTTTTATATCATCAGGGTGCCTCTCTTTTAACCCGACTAGGTCACCATGGAAACTTATGCTACACACCTACCCTCATCCAGAAGGAGATTGTGTTTAGAGGTCAGAGTTCATTTTACCTCAAGAAAGTAGTGCATCCCTGGGATGCGCTTCAAGAAAAATTTGTGCATCCCGACATGACGTTTATGGATCCCAAAAGTAATAACAGAATATATGGTAGAAGCCTACGTAAGGATTGAGTTTTTTCCAAAAGTAAAAATAAAAAAATTAAACAAACTGCTAATTTAAATTATTTTTCTAATAAATATGTCATAATTGTTTAAGTCAAAAGAAAAAAAGTGTAAAGTTATCTATTATTTTTATCAAAATGTTAAAGCCTGGTAGTTTTTAAAAATACTGTTTCAGTGTCAAGCAACAAGCTGACAGAACCTTCTCAACAGAAATTTCAGTAATATCTGTCAGTAACATATTTCTCTTTTTCTTCATTAATTTTTGATTGTTTTTTTTATCCAAGAAAGCATTCATTGTCACTTGCTTTTTCTCCAACTTTTGCATCTTTTTCAGAGGCATGGTGATAATCAATCTATAGATTAATCAACTTTTATTTGTTTAGCGCTTAATCACATCAGCAGACATTTCAAAGTGCTTTAACAGACAGACAAACCCAACAGGATGCTTATGATTGCTCTGGATGGTCGAACTAACTCATTGCTCTCACTGCACCGTGTAAAACGAGCAGACGTCGTGTTGCTGTTTGGTCGATTTTAACAAGGCAGAATCACACAGGTGAGTCTTGTCACGAGAAACTCGCGCAAGATCAAAACATAATGGCAAATTCCGGGTTCAAAATTTGAGTGGAGAAATGGATAAATTGTGATTATTTTTGTTGAATGGAAGTGCATTTAAAGCTTGCGCACGCTGTCTGACGATCGTGCGTCCCTGTCAAAAAATGTGCGTCAAAGACGCAAGGATGCATGCAAACGAGAACACTGGAAGTTGTTGATGCATTTTAGCAAATTTTCTCTCTGATGACATTCTCTGTGCGTGATATGATAACTTTTTCAGCTACACGTTAATGATTTCACCAAAGCTGTGCGCTTGAAGTGGAACATACGCTATTTAACCCCCTTGGGCTGCTTTTGCCTGGGGAACACTCAGTTCAATTGTTGATACAGAAAATATATTTTATTCCATTTTTCTTTAGGTAAACCTGACACTACATGGCATTATATCCATACACTAATAAGAATGATTAATGCACACCAACTACAAACTGCTGAAGATTGTGGGTTGTTGTTTTTTTTGTTTCTTGATTTTCCATTTGATTTCAGTTTAAAAGTAATAAGTCCTGCACAGTTTATTTTATGCAGAAAGGAATTCAAATGACCTAACAGCGATTTTTGTGAAGACAGATCCTGAAGCAGAAAATCTGGGTCAACACAGGAACTTCACAAAAATCATTGCGTCACTGGAGATCTCTGTATGGGGTTCTTGTTTCTGCAGAGTCATCTTGTGCAAAAAAAAAATTGCAGAGCCAGATAGTGGAATGAATGACATGTGACAATTTCAGAATAAAAAGGCAATACAACGGTCAGTGATTTATGGGATGTTATACTACACTTTCACCTTACTCTCAAATGAAAGTCAGAAAATCTCCATTAAAAAGATGTTATGTAGCTGTGGTGCTCGAGTGCTGCTCAGTGAGCGATGAATTGAGTCGCCTTCAGGAACTGTCGCCGAAGAGAGGAAGTGATAACAATTTAGTGTTGATATATAGTTGACAGAGATTCTGTTTTTATGACAAACACTCCATTTGCCATCTGCATCCTAAAAGTAGTTGTGTATTGTTTGTCCTCAGGTGTCCGTGGTCCACCTGTTGAAAACAGTCCGTCTGCTCCGTCTGCTGCGGCTGCTCCAGAAGATGGACCGCTACTCGCAGCACAGCACCGTGGTCCTGACTTTGCTGATGTCCATGTTTGCTCTGCTGGCCCACTGGATGGCCTGCATCTGGTACATCATTGGAAAGATGGAGATGGAGGCCAATGCCTACAACTGGGATATTGGTGAGTGAAATAAAACACAACTCAGCTTGGTTTTATTTCATTTGCAAAAGTGAACAGAATGATCAGCAGTGGTGGTGAGCAATGTCATCAATCTGCTTCAGCAGGAATGGTTGTGGGAGCTGAATTAACACCAGCAGGTGTATCCTGGCCACAGCTGGAACTTAGCTCAGATCTTAGATCAGCGTTATTGACAACAGTGAGCAACAATGGGAGGTGATTAAAAACCAACTGAGCGGCGTAACAATTACAGGATGTGTCTGAATCTTTTATCGCTGAATGAAATGCAGATTGTTCATGTATGTGTAACTTTTTGTGTTGTTGTTTTTTTGTCTCATTATTTGTCTTTCAGATCGAAAGCCATACAGTTATCCTGTCATGTTTATTATTATACTTTTGATGTGTGCAAAAAATTTTAATTTTTCACCATGATCAGAAAAGTCCTGCTTATATTTCATGTATTTCAACTTTATTCTACTCTTGCAAATGGGCCGCTGCTCTTGTGCATTGTCGCATTATTTTTCATTATTTCCAGGGTCTGAACAGCTATTGATGTATGAAGTGTTTCTGTTTCAGCAGATTAGAGTTTGAAATTCACCTGTAGACCTGCTTCTCACCAGAGGCTGCATCTCTGTAGGTTGACAAGCAATTAAAGCAGATGCTTATGTACAACCAGCATTGAAAGCCATTTTACATAATGAAACACTTAACGCTAGTGAGCGTTTAAACCACCATAGTGGTATAATGTCACAGGTGAAGACAACTCATAGTTGTGGCTACGTAATATTGACATGTTTTTGCTAATAGTTCTATTGCTTGTCATATTGTACAGAGATGCATGAAGTCTGCAGACATTTTTTGTGGCTCCCTTAATATTTCAGTCAATGATTAAATTACAATTTCCTCCTGGGCTTTATTGACTTGTAAGTGAGTTACAAAATATGTGCTGAATGAATAATTTGACCTCAACAAGTAAATAAGAGTGTGAATGCGTGTGAGTGTGTGCGTATATTTGCATGCCTAATCTCATGTTTAGCATGACAAAGACAGAGGGAATGGTGTTGTACCTGTGGTAAGTCGCCCTCAGCCTGCAGGTCCCTCATATAATGAGGCCCCCTGGGCTGATCTCTGGTCAGTATCGATGAGGTGCACTGCTTGCAATTACTTGACCTAGGTGTCTTCCTTACTGGTTCCGGGCCAGCATTGACTTAGGTGAGAATGATGCAGATTCCTCTTCACCAATTACTGCATTTCAGTGTCATAAAATAACAGGCCAGTACATGAGGCAGGATTAATGTGTTGTATCCTAATTATTCGTTTGTGATGCTGAACCGAGCATTGAAGTCGGGCAGCTCTGCAGGGCTTCCATCCAATTACCATTCATCAGTGTCTGCAGGAGACTCTCTTGGGGATTAGCTGCATGTCTCCCAACTGCACTGACCAGGGTCAGTTGTGGTTCCAAAGCATCTGATCTGCTTGTTCTGGATGTATTGCAGAGGAAAGCATCACTTATCACAGTTTCCATAGCGAGGATGCAACAATTTCAAATTTAAATGCATCTGCATGAATTGCTTTTGAGGTGTCCATTGCACCTCAAAAATGTAATATTCACATCGTGCCCTTAAAGAGATAACATCTGGACCTCAGGGAACACAGGACTGTGGAAATCTTGTGGAAATTGTTTCATAATGAGGCTCCTTTTGAGGATGTTAGTAATGACTCTAGATATTTCTCATGACCACTACAATGGGCTGATGTTACTTGAAAAAGACAAGAAACCACAGTTGCTCTAACCACACATTTATCTTTCCATCCATCAATATATCACTATTTTAAACAAACAGGATGGCTTCATGAGCTAGGGAAGCGTCTGGAGTCGCCGTACTATGCCATAGCAGGTGTGAACGGGACCAGCAGCGGTCCTTCCATTCGTAGCGTCTATGTCGCCTCACTCTACTTCACCCTCAGCAGCCTGACCAGCGTGGGCTTTGGCAATGTGTCGGCCAACACGGACACAGAGAAGATCTTCTCCATTTGCGTCATGCTTATCGGAGGTATGCAGAACACACATTAATGTGACAGCGCATGTACTGCTATCTAATCACACTGGTTTGGACATTACTTTACTTTGACATGAGATGCAGAACTTTATCCTATCCTCAAACAGATGTGGTGAGGTAATAGCAGAATGTCCTTTAAGAGATACGCAACAGAAAAGAGCGTTCAGAGGGTGAACTGAGGCGAGGAAAGATGGTAGACACCAAAAATGAAAGCGCAGACTTGAAATTTAGGATAATAGGAGATGCTGGCAAAAGAAAACACATTTTCATTGGCAAGCTGTTTCATTATAATTCAGTGCAAAGTATAATACATAATAGAAACCTTTGAAAGAGTGTCTGATAGAGTGTAAACTGGATCATTATGCTGGGTTTGTTTTGAGGGGGATGAAGAGAGGTCACCATGGCAGGGTTTTCCCTGTGGACACCCATGCACTGTGGTTCAGCAAAATGTTAAATGTCCACAGCTGCCTGGGGCCAGCTGCAGTCACAGACGCACACCACACATACCATACAGTCGCTTGTGTATTAACCAGAAATGAAAACTACCACACAGCACCTGCTTTTGTTTGCATAGCAGAGACCAAATGCAGTGGATTCCTGGAAGCCAGTGGATTATTGTCTCAGAAACAACACATTTTTATGTATTATGCCTTTCATCCAAAATACAAAAACTACATGCCGAATGACAAATGTGAGTTAACAACGTGACGCCAGTTTTCAATACCGTGACTTTGAAGCTGATAAAAATAGAACATAATACTATGTAATATGATATAAGTAATTATATCCACACAGCCCCACAGTTTAGAAAGTAATTCATAATTAGCTCACTCTCATATGTAATACAAAACAGGAAAGACAGGCAGGTGATCAGAGTGCAAATCCCATTCATACCTTTTCAATAAGGAGGGACAAATGAATTAAATGAAACTAAATGTTTATTACAGCCGATGAAATGCGATAATTAAGCTTTAACTTTGGTTTTCCTGTCGTGATGATCATCGCCTGTCTCGCTTCTTAATGATTGTTCTGTCCCACGTTCTCCCTTTTTTTGTACCTGCAGCCCTCATGCATGCCTTGGTTTTTGGTAATGTGACAGCCATTATCCAGAGGATGTACTCACGGTGGTCCCAGTACCACACCAGAACCAAAGACCTCAAGGACTTCATACGTGTCCATCATCTGCCGCAGAGCCTGAAGCAGCGAATGTTGGAATATTTTCAGACAACGTGGTCGGTTAACAACGGCATAGACTGTAACGAGGTACAAGTATGGTAAAATAACTCGCTCTAACGTTACACTCAAGGGTGTTTTTGATCTATTTATGTTTTGCTTAAGTATTTATACTCGTTTGTTATTGAGGTTTTTTTCCTTTGAATATTGAGCATTGACTTCTGCTTCATGTTTCTGTGTAGTCTTCCATCACTACACTAGAAGAATCACTAATGCCCTCAATCTTTTAATGATAGGATACAATGATTATAGTAGATATGAGGAGAGGAGATAGAGGGGAGGAGATAGGGAGAGTTATGAGAGATTATAGGATAGATTATATTATATTATATATATTATATTATAAAAGTTTTAGAGTTTTTCAGGGTCTGATTTCTGACTGAGGAGCGGGGGGCTAAGTTACGCATGCAGACAGCAGAGAGGCAAAAAACAGACAGGATGAATCATGGTTTTGGCTGTATGCACCAAAAAATAAAGAAGCACGCAAGCGGGAGGGGAAGAGAGTAGAGAGAGAGCGAGAGAGAGAGAGAGGAGAGAGAGAAGAGTGAGAGAGAGAGAGAGAGAGCGAGAGATAGCTATACTATAAGCTATCGCGCTCTCGCTCTAGCGTCACTCTATATCTCTCTCTAATCTCTCGTCTCTCTATCTCCTCTCTCTCTCTCTCTCTCTCTCTCTCTCCTCCCTTCTCTTCTTCCTGAATAGCGTGTTGACAAAGAGCAGACGACAGTTCTTTGATAGTAAACCTTAAGGACATAAAGCAGCATCTGAGGATATGTTATTGTGACACTTGTTGCACGTTGTGCCAGATGGGATCTCCTGCTAAATAAGCAATAAACAATAAACAAAACAGATTAAAATATACTGAGGTACTGAGGTGGGTGGATTGAGAGCAAGGCGAGGGCAGCAGACACACAGGAAAACAGAGGCAACCAGTTAGTTGTCTAATAGCAGCTTGTCCCTCCAGGCTGTGAATGCCTGCGAGACAGCTGTCAGAGCTCAGACTGGAGCTCAGATGGAGTGATGATGATGATGAATTCCAGAAAGATGAATTATAGATGGGCCTGTTGATTACAGTTCCCTTGGCTGTGATGACTCATTGATCGACGATGTGATGATGAGAATTGCATCTTCCTTCTGACATGGAGACAGACGAGAAAGGAAGAAATATTTTAATTTATAGATGTTACAAATGGAAACATTAAATCAGTTTAGACTCAAACAAATACTTCATTTTATAAATATATTCACCACGACTTAGAGAAAACACATGTTTATTTGGTGATTAGAAATAGATACACAAAAATGTCCACGAAGAGGAAGATTTTAGGTTATATGGTGTCATGTGTTTGTTGATTTTAACCCTCAAATTAAATTCTTCAAATTAATTCAACTTGGCATGAACCTGATCTTTCTTGTTATACAACAGCTAAAGCATCAAATCAAAAGTAACCAAGCCTGGAAATTCAATCACGGCGTTGCAGCTTGGTTGTGTTTTCACTGCTGTCGTGCCACTTCTCCCACCTGCCTGCTTCCTCCGTCTCATTCTCTGCCATTCTCTCTCCCATCATCATGACAGCTGCTGAAGGACTTCCCAGACGAGCTGCGATCTGACATCACCATGCACCTTAACAAGGAGATCCTGGAGCTGTCGCTGTTTGCCTCTGCCAGTCGCGGCTGCCTGCGCTCCCTGTCGCTGCACATCAAGACCACCTTCTGCGCTCCTGGGGAGTACCTCCTCCGACAAGGAGACGCTCTTCAGGCCATCTTCTTTGTCTGCTCGGGGTCCATGGAGGTGCTCAAGGACGGCATGGTGCTGGCCATTCTGGGTACGATAAACGATGGGGATGGGGAGGAAGAGGAAGACTGAGAAAGAATCCCTCTGTGCCATCATTATATTTTTTACAAAGACAAAGTCCCAGCAGCAAGCTTCATAATAAAGCTCTGTGCGGCTCATTGTGATAAAGTCGGGTCTGTAAATGAGCCCATTGTGTAGAAATAGGAGCATTACAGTGTCCTAAAGGCTACAGCTCATTCGCTGAGCCCATTGTTAATAAACTCCTGTAAAATTAGATGACATTTTTTTTTAACAATGTGTTACAGCGATAAGAGATAAAGGGAGTCTTCCCTGTAGCTGTGCACAAAAATTGGAGGCACTGGATTCTTCTTCTCTTGATGACATGACAGTGTTACTAATGACTGGTTGGTCCAGTGAAGGTGAAGGAGGAGATAGGCCACTCATCCAGGGTCAATTAATTCCATATAGATTAACCCAATCCAGTTTTTATTGTCAAGTCCACTCTAAAGCGGTGTAATTCAGTCCTGTCCAATTTAATCCTTCTGTCCTGTTCAGTCCTTCCCATTATCCAATCGGTTAAATCCAGTTGCATCTAGTCAAAGCCAGTTTAGCGCAGGGGGTCATGCTTGGTCTGGCCCAAATTAGTCAAAGATGAATGCCTTTTCATTCAGAGAGCTAAATTAGCAAAATTTTTGATCTGCTAATGGAGGGGATAATTATTTTATTCACTTTGTTACATAATATTAAAGCTAAAAGGTATGTTGAATTTTGTGGGATGACTGTGTATCACATAATAATCTCTGTATGTATTTACATGTAGATGTGAGTTAGGGTTACCAAAAGAGTATGTAGTAGTATTTTTTTGGGGGGGGGTCTACTTCTTTTTTTTTTTTTTAATAGGCCAGGTGCTGGATGAGAAATTTGTAACCACTTTCATTCATTTTGTGCCACACTTGAAGCTCCTGCTAACAGCTGGTTAGCTTAGGAGCAGCTGGGAGGGAAGTGGAAACAGCTTGGGTGGGTCTGATCATACATTCTACCCACAAAGCTCACTTAAAGTAAATGTTATTAAAGCTCATTTACAGTATATGACCAATCTGTTTGCTGGCTGGCCACTCCCATGTTAAGCTACATGAGCGGGACTTGAACCCGGACAGCGCTAACCACTGCGCCACCTTGCCGCCACTCTAAAAACATTGAATATTAATTGAAATCACTCATTTATTGTGATATCAGTAATTTTTTGCAGTATTTTCATCGTAAGGATGTTTTCCATTATTATTTTTAAAACTAGCTTCTTTCATAACAGGCTTTTGAGTAGCATACATTTTCAAACTCAAAATGTTCAGCTTGAAAGTAGCACAGATGCCACACATGTGTGTTGTTAGCGAGGATATCTAGAATATGATCCAAACAACTTTCAGACTATCTGTATTCTCAACCACACAAGGTTTCTATGTAACACAACACTGACTATCTGATTGCAGCGACACAGACTTGGAGAACAAATGTATGTGAAAGGAAGAGAAAGCCAAGAGATGTCAGCACGTCCATCCATCACTTTGCCTCCGCTGATGTGGAACTCTATCTTTACCTTGATATTATTCATTATGAGTGTGTGTGCGTGTGTGTGTCCTCCTGTTTGTATTTTCACCTGCACGCAAGCGCTTCTATTGTAAAAGGGAGTCCGTGTGTTTGAGTAATCGTGTGTGTGTGTGTGTTCGCCCCTACTGCTCTGCCTTGTCATATTACATGGTCACAGCTCAGTACCACATGAGAAGGAGAGAATTCCCGTTGAGAGGTATGAGACGCAGGATGAGCTGAAGCCAGATTGTTGGTCCGAATACATGAAGATAAAGTCAGAAGGCCTGACTCAGGAAAAGCCGAGAGAAGGAAAGAGGAGGGATAGAAAGACAGTAGAGAAACTGAGGTAGAGAAAGTTACGTAAGAAACATGGAAAAGAGAAAATAAGAGAATATGATAGATGAGCAACTGAGCAGAGGGAGATTGAAACAAGATTAAAAAGAGAATTGGAGTTTAAAAAAAGGAACAAGGAAAGGGGAGGAAAGGGAAGGAAAGGAAAGGAAAGGAAAGGAAAGGAAAGGAAAGGAAAGGAAAGGAAAGGAAAGGAAAGGAAAGGAAAGGAAAGGAAAGGAAAGGAAAGGAAAGGAAAGGAAAGGAAAGGAAAGGAAAGACAATGAAATGACAATAAAAGACAATAAAAGACAATGGAGAAGTAAAGGAAAGAAGGGAAACTAAAATGCAGGGGAAGAAAGGAAAAAAGGGTGCTAAGAAAGAAGTATAACAGCGAAGATGGAAGGAAGCTATGAAAAGAGAATATAAAAAAGGAGATGAAAAAGGGAGGGAGGATGAAATTCAGAAATGAAAGAAAGAAGGAAAATTGTGTGAGGAGTGGAGCGAGAGTGGAGAGGCATAAATACAAGAGAGAGGCAAATGTGACGAAATAGAGGAGAATGACAGAAGGATTTAAAGAAGGAGTGAGACATCAAGAAAGAGAGAGGGAGGGAGGGACCGAGGAGAGAAGCTGTAAAATGAGAGAAAGAATAGAGGAGAGGGGGAGAAGAACAGTCACGACTGCTGCTCCATCAGCCTTCATGTGCTAGAGCAGCGTCACAATGACCATAATGAATATTTCATCATGGCTAAAGGGGCATTAGCCCAAATAGCATTGTTAGCATCTTCCTGTACTGTACATGTGAAGCAAATAGGAAACAGCACCTCAGTCATGACACATACTGTCGGGATAAAACCCATTACATTGTGTGATTAAAAATCACAGTGAGAACAGTTGCTGTTCATTGAGTCAGCTTCTTCCTGTTATTGCTCTGTTTCTACAGTGAACAAGATATCTTATTGATCCACTTTTAATCCATTTCTCTGACATTCTGTGCTTTCGCTCCAGCACATTTGAACCAAAATCCATGTCTTTAAAAAATATTGATATACACTACATGTTCAATTTAAGAACTTTTTTTAAATTTTTATTTATTTATTTTTTGAAATTTGATTTGATTTGATTCGTCTGTCAGGGGTGGAGTGAGGCACAGAACATCACCTCAGTTTAAATCTGCAGTCCTCACGTGTGCTAAAATGAGGACCTGAGCAGAATTTGTGGTCTCACCTGCTCCTCAACTCCAGACACACCCCAAGTACTCACTCATAAATATTGTAATGCATGCTGGATATGAACTGTGTTGCACAGTTTGCATCCCAAGTCCTTTACTGACGAATAAATTATGATGGAGCCCGTATTCTGACCCACCTTGTCTGTGTTCCTCAGGTAAAGGCGACCTGATTGGTGCAAATGTGTCCTTAGATGACAGAGTGATAAAAACCAATGCGGATGTGAAAGCGCTGACCTACTGTGACCTCCAGTGTGTCAACCTCAAGGGGCTGTACGAGGTGTTGGACCTCTACCCTGAGTACTCACACCACTTTGTCCAGGACATCCAGCAGGACCTCACATATAACCTGAGGGAGGGACACGAAACACATGTAAGTCCATCTGAGTACTGCTGACACGTCTTCTTTTAGTTTTACACATTCATGCACATTCAATCACAACAATCACTTGTTAAAGGAACAGATCAGAAAGCTACAGATATAGATATAGATATAGATATAGATATGGATATACATATAGATGAGACAGATAGACATGTCAAGATAGATAGACAGAGGTAGATAAGTATATTGGTAGGTAGAGAGGTAGATGGAAATGTAGGTAAGTAGATCAATAGGAGGTAGATGGGTGGATTGATATAGATATATGAATGCTCAATAAATAGATGACAGGTGGTCAAATGTAGATATGCAGAGACAGTCTTTAGCAAGGCGGAGAAGAGACTGAAGACAAGAAAATCATCTCATCTTCAATAAAATGAATGAATGGATGTCGGTAGATAGATGGATAAAGAGTTAAAAAGATAGATATAGATGATAGATAGGTAGATAGATGTAGGTGGATGGACAGACAGACAGACAGGCAGACAGTATAAAGAAAATAACCTGAATAATCAGAAGGCAAAGATAACCAGGGCACTTTGAGGAGCTGCTCTGTTGTAATTACAGTCAGGTGTTTCAGTCTCTCCAGCCCAAATAGCTATGGCCCATTTACACACACACACACACACACACACACACACACACACACACACACACACACACACACACACACACACACACACACACACACACACACACACACACACACACACACACACACACACACACACATTACCTACCGCAGGGCATTTTAGGAGTTAATGTGAAGAGGGGCAGCCGAAGTCTCAGGACTGAATGGAGTTAAGAGGAAGGTGTAAGGCAGCAGCTCAGGACAGAGGATGTATTTGTTGCTGGGAGGATGAGATTGCTGCTGGGATTACTGGATCACCGAGAGCCACGGAACCTTTTATCATGTCATCGTGTCTACTTTTTAAAAAAAAAAAAAAAAGCAGTTGAGCAGAGAAAAAGCACCCCTGCCATTTGAAATGCATATTGATTGCTCTGCCCTGCAGTTCATTTACTGGATATTATCTCTCTTCCAGGTTAAAGCCAGACTGGCTACGACAGCTCTAGATACTCAGGTAACAGAGCACAGAAACTGATGGTGTGCAGGCAGTTGCCAATTACCTTTACCCTGTTTGTTATCAGCCCACAATATAGGATAATGAAAGTTAAATTAATGTTCAGCTGCAAATCAGTTTTTCTATCCCAATGAAAGTGTGCAGGGCGACCTTCCAGTAGCTCTCCAACAGTGATAATGGACTCAATTGCTCTTTTGTCCTTAATGAGTCTTCTTTTTTTGGGAAGGAAGCAAGGTTGAGGGAGAAGGAAGACCAATTTTGTGAAGAATTAGTTAGCAGTCATGAAATTACACCTGCTTCAGAAGAGAGGGTGGCAAAATGCTCTGTGTGTTATCAAGCCGTCCTTTGAGTGTTTAGAATCTACAAAACAAAATTATAATAATCTGTTTTAAGATAATTTACAGAAAAATGTCTTCAGGTGTTGGTGTCCTGACCTCTCAGTATATTTTCTCTCAGCGTGGGGTTATTGGTCACCGATCAATGAGCCACTATTGACCTTACTCCTGTTATTACCTGATTGCATCATCTATATCAGTATGATTTTAGCAGGACTGCCGACCCCTCTCATATAATGACCACCATCCTGTTTTTAACTATAACCTGAGATAAATATTAGCATCAGCAATCACATGCAGCATCTTCAGACGAGGCGTAAAATGATGAAGAATAAAACTGCAAAGATTGGCTGTTTTTTAAGCAAATGTGACGTCTCAGGGCAGAAGCATCAGCGTTAATAGATTTTCATTTCAGGTCCTGGTTTTTTCAGTGCTTTAATCCTCAAAGGTTCACACTCACAGCGTTGTATTTCAAAATGCCCTCAAGTCACAGAAGATTTATGCTTGTACCTACTCTCAAACTCTTTTCTAATACTTTTACATTTTTATTTCCAGTCTGGAATGGGAAGGAACGGACGAGTGGTTCAAGGTTATCCACCCATTGTTGAGGCACATGAGGAGCTTGTGGCAGATGAGGAGGAAGAAGACGACATCGGGTCTGTGTCTCTGTTATCGGAGCGGAACCGGGGCGTGAAGCTCAGGGACGTGGGTGGGAAGTCTCCGCTGAGCCAACCCAGTCAGAAGACCACCGGGCAGAGCTCCAGAGGGTCTCGGAGGAAGATCCAGGAAATTACTTTGAGCACTTTGGATCCCTCTAACCTCAGCCCCAGGTGCACTTGACTGTCACTGACTTCCCGCATGTGTGAAATGTATGAATTTGTGAAACTAGAAGGCAATGAAAGCACAACATTTACAAAAGACGATGACATTAAGTGTGCATTTATTTTTACATCATCAATAACGGTATTTACTTCCTCTACTCACGCACACGTCTGTCCTTCTGCAGGATAGTGGATGGAACTGAAGACAGCGAAGGGACGGAGAGTCTGCTGGCTTTCTCTTTCTCTTCCGATCGTGGCTGTCCCGTCGTTGAACCCACAAGTACCTCACCATGTTACAGTACACAGCAGTTTACCACTCAGATATGAGCCAATAGGAACTTTCTATATCCCTAGAAAGTTACAAACGTCGACAACAACCTCCGTTGAGAACACACATGCATATAAAGAGTGATGGATGTGAATTTGCACTTTTTTGTCGACGCCTGCAGCATTTATCAGCAGCCTTGTCGTATTAACTAATGTGTGTATATTTGTTGTTCTCGTTCGGCACTTGATGTGATTTGTAACTTTCTGGTTTGTGTCACAGATATGCTGCAGATCAGTACAGCGGAGTTAGCAGCTAAATCAGAGGAGACCAGAGGACAACTGCGACACCTTGACGAACAGGTAGGCGACGTCCCCTCAGATAAAGTCAACTTACCCCTACGTCGCTCTACCTTGCCCCAAGGTAGAGCTAAAATGAGCATGAGCATGTCAGCAATTTAGGAAAGTTAAAAACTTTTTTTTTTTTTTTAGGATTTTTTTTGATAATTTTCAAAAAGAACTACACGTAATATAAATTGTAATGTATTATATGTTATGTAACATAAAATAACTTGATTGAAAAGAATCAGCCTGCTCAGTCCGGTGTTCAGGAAGTGGAATGCAATTTATCTGCATTTGACAGTAATATTCATACACCCATACACTTTTGCAATCTAGTTGTGGACCACGCATACAAAACAGACCCCCTGTAACGTCTCCATTGTGGTTACACAGAACGGGTGAGGTGGAATAAAGGCGCACCGAGCCTGTCGTGAACAGAGGGTTTGAAAGGGGCCGTTGTTCCGAGCCAGCACCGGTGATGGCGATGGTGGCAATTTGACATCTGTGTAAACAAGCGAGGACAGAACCGTATAGCTATATCAGGCACAAGACAGTGAAAGTAATTAGAGAAACAGCGAAATGAAATGCTAAAAAGAAAACAGTACAATAAAAATATATAAAGAAATAATCATAAAGAATGTGACATTGGAGAAAGTATGTGCTGTTTTAGGCAAATAATAATGAGGATATTTTTTTCAACTATGTTGCGTTTCTTTGTATATACACCATTTTCCCAACTCTCTCTTGAAATAGGCAGTGTAAAAAGCAGCGTCACAGCATTTTTCCATTTCTGTCATTCTTTCTTCGTCTCTGTGGGTCGGCGGTGTTTGACAGGGCATTTCTCAGCATGGTCTTGTAGGTTGTTAATGTTCACCTGGACACATTCACACAGATCACCACAGGAAACGAAATGGGAGAGTCCATGAAGTCAGATTTTACTGACAAGCGGGGGGACACTTTATGTTACATAACACAGGCAGTATAGTTCTCTAAATATTAGCAATAACTATGCATTGTAGAAGAAAATTTACTTATTTGTGCTGGTATTATATGCAATCAAAATAATTAACTACTTATCCACTGCGATCTAGAATGTGGTGACGTTTTCTCTGGGAATAAAAAAGAAGAAACTGCAATTCGAAACATCAGATATGCCAGTCGGAACAGAATCTGAGAGGGTTTATGTCATCACTGATTCCAAACCGCTGATTCTGACCTGAACCACGAGTACAGATAAACAGAGGCCTTATTTTGTGATCTTAGTGTCATTAAAGTCCCAATGAATGTGAAAAAAGGCACTTCAATAAATACGAGGTGAAGCACAAACATGGAACGGATTTCGCAGTTTTAGACACACTTTGGCACGTGCATGTAGGCACAGTAGCGCTGAAGATACTCACACTGAGAAGGCGGCGCTATGCAGACGCAAATTTGAAGAGAAGCTCTAGTGAGACGAGGGTCCGATCACTGAACGAGCTAACCTGTTCTAGCTAACGAAGTGTTCTTGTGGAAAGAAAGCAGAATGGATTTTGTGTTTTCATATTTAATGTTCTTGTAATTCAGTTTCATTTATATCAAATCAATTATAACAAAATAAAATGACAAATATACTAAAAATGACTAAAAGAATTCTTGCTCTTCTGCAATGTATGTAAATAATCTGTGGTGAGACCAGTGATGTTGTTTGGTCTAGAGACGGTCTCACTGACCTTCATACACTTATGAGGGTCAGTGAGACAGAACTGGAGGCAGCAGAGATGAAGATGCTGAGGTTCTTTGTGGGCGTGACCAGGATGGATAGGATCAGGAATGAGTACATCAGAGGGACAGCATATGTTAGAGGTTTTGGAGAAAAAGAAAAAAGGAGAAAAAGAACATCTAGTAGTGTGTTAGTGTATGTCTGTCATTTCCGTCGGCTTTATTCTGTGAAGTAGTTGTGTGTGACATCTATAAAGGTGTGGCTGCAGGGTTCTTCTCCATTGTGTTTACACAAAAACACTCTTTTTATAGTGCCAGTGACAATAAAAGGAGTGGGGCTGACGTTGGTTTTTCTCCCATTTGAGAGAAGTTATAAACACCTAATCCTGAACACTACATTGGTGGCAGCAGATGCTTACCGTATTATGGGATGTATTTATTAATGTCTGACTAAGGAGAACATCACTGAAGGCCTAGGTGTGAAATGCATGGCCCGCCACTGCTGTTACTGATATGCTTGGGCTCAATATGTACCTGAATCTGCAGTGGGTTCCAGCCATCAATGGCTGCTGGCCCGTCTGGCCTTCTCCACAGATGATTGGCTCTGATGCGGGAGCACAGGAATCATGCTGACAGCGTTTCAGATTGGATTGTCCAGTCTCTCTCAGCTTTTTCTAATCCTGTCAGAGTCAGAGTTTAGATCCAAGCTTTTATGAGTCATGTGAGAGATGGGAGGAAAGAAAAATTATCAAGAAGCACTGTTAGATGTTTATATAGACACTTATATAGACTGAATCTGCACCACACTTAAATATGCACGTATATAGAATTAGCATTAAAAGATGTGTCCAATGAGAGAAGTGGAGGCACTCCCATCCCTGATTGGTCGGTAGGCTTTTACATTCTGAACATTTAATGCATGTACTGAGTCTGATCACCACTTGATGACACAGCAGTTTTCACAGTTTTGCTCTCACATAGATGTGTGTATGTGTGTGTGTGTGTGTGTGTGTGTGTGTGTGTGTGTGTGTGTGTGTGTGTGTGTGTGTGTGTGTGTGTGTGTGTGTGTGTGTGTGTGCTGCTCAGGGGCTTATGCACATATCACTAGTGTGTGTGATTGGCCTGATGAATGGGTGAGAGTGCTTTGACTGGCAGAAGCAGATGGCACGTTGGCAGGGCTTCATGATCGTGCCCTCTGCAGACACACCACTGCAGAGAGCAACTAATCACCACCCCCTCATCAGTGGAATGACCATTTATAGCAGCACTATGGTACGTGCAAGGCGACAGATGGAAGACAGAAATATTCCCAAAAATGACTGACCTGAAAAAAATTAATTCATACCCTGTACTTCAAAAAAAAAAAAAGTTAAGATAAAAAGAATAACTGCTTAAACCGCTGGTCTTTCACGCAGAAAGATAATGATATCCGTCAAAATTAAGTATATAAAAAGGCTACAAAACAAAGTAGTTAAAGCACAAAAATTAATATCATGTTTCCAGATTTAACATTTGAAATCTTGGAAAGAAACTCCACTCTTGGAAAGAGTGGAGTTTGTTGTTCCTGGTTTGAGTTTGCTGCCAAGTCTATATAAAATCGAAAAGCACGTAAATTTTTTGTAATTTTACATAAAGACAAACAGGCCAACTGACACGGGCAATGACCAACGGCCATGAAATGACTAAGACACGTTTACTTTAACTTGTTCAGTTACTGATATTTGTTTGGCTGTTCGACAGATTTTAGGCTCGTGATAACTTAAATCTTTGTCTCATCAGACATTTGTGTGTTTTTTAATGTCAGAATTGTTTCCTGTTTGACATTTTGTATTTGTGGTCCAACGCATTGATTAAATCGCATAATTGAAGTCAGTCAGTTCAAGTCATGGATCTCGTGGTATAGCATCATATTAGCGTCATCTTATTAAGCCTTGACTTGTTACTGTATTTTTACTCTCAGGCGACAACTGACAGTTTTTCAGGCGGCTCAGCCAGCTGGCACCTCATGGCTACGCAAATGAGACGTCAGATTTGATGTTCCCTCCAAGAATTTAACTTTCAGCTTTTGCAAACCGACATGTTTCCATGAACTCTACTTCCTCACTGAATTTCTTTTAAACCAAAATGCCACCACATACTCAATGAAGTCCAGTAGAATCATGAAATGTAAAGAAACATGTAAAGAAACGTCCTTTCTGTCTGCAGGTGACCACCCTAGGGAGGGAAGTAGCCGACCTTGGACAAGTCATGAAGAGGATGGTCCATCTCATGGAGACCCTCATGCCATTAGTGCCACAACCCACAGTTGTTTGCCCCACACACTACTCCCCAGCACACCACGCATACCTACACCATCCTAACCCTCCTCAGTCTTACTCTTCACAATCCCCCTCTCAGACTACGTCCGTTTGGATGGACACACCCATTTCATTGCCTTCTTCTCCCATTATTATCCAGCAGCAACACAGTGGGATGTGTCACAAGGACTCAGTCACACATAGACCCCAGGACCTCCAGCTCATGTACCCCAATATATCCGGTTCAACTTTACCTTCAGTTCCCAGCTCACCTGCTCTTCAGTTACAGCCCATCTTGGCAGAGCCTCACCTCCCGCCCTCACTCCTGAGCTCACCGGAGGTATCGCGACACAAAGACGGTGTCTCTGGCTCCATCAGGTCAAGGGTACACAGTCCATCTCTGCAAGACAGGGGAGATGAGGGCCCTCATCAGAGCTCTGGTTGTTCTCCACAAATTGGACTTGGGGGGACGTACCACAACCCAGCGAAGGGGTTGTAGCAACTTTCCATCTGGACTTTTTCTAACATATTTTTCGGGATATGTTCCTGGCTTAAAGATCAAACTGATCGACTTATTAAAGAACATTTGCAGGGATGTAACTCATATTCTCTTTGTTTTAAAAGCACGCATTTTTAAAAACCTTGCATGAAAAGAACTACAGACGGTTTAGGTGTGTTAGCTTTACATTATAGAAAAGTAGTGTTCTGAAGCCAGATTTTGAGATTTGGGGTCAGCTGTGGAGCCGTATGCTGACAGATATCTGGGCAAAAGCTCACCCCCCAACCTGCTGTCCTCCCTACCTTGAGGCCAGATTATTCCATAATGGTGGACAAGAGTGATACAAAAGAAGAGGGAGTCTTCTCTGTCTTCTTTTATTGCTCTTGGCTAGTTTCAGGTTGAGTGGGCTGGTTGGAGGAGAAAGCATCATGAGTGGTGGAGGTGGGCTTTGGAGACAAGTAGGGGAGGGGGCTGGTAATGGTAATGTCCTTCCCCCAACTCCATATCTCAATCACTTCCTCCCCTTTGAATCCTTCTTTCCTTGCTCACTCAACCCGTATGTGGTGCTCAGGATTGCGTGGGCCGGTGCATGACTGGTTTTGGGTGGGTCAGACTGGGCGCACGGAATGGCGTTCGAAGGAGAGTTCGGACATATTGTTCTTTTACCGCTGGCCCTCAGGGAAGGGGAGGTGGAGGGTGAAGGAAGTTGGTTATGGGGAGGACGGAGAGGGGGTTGGGGGGGTATGTTATGCCTCAGGCAGCACGGTCCCTGCTGTCGTCTGTCACACTGAGAACAGGGACTTTCTCTCCCTGGCTGTTTCTCATTTCCAGTGTTTCTCTCTCCACACACCTACTCCCGTCTTTCTCCCTCCTTCTCGCTCTTTCTCGTACTCTCTGCATGCCTTTCTGAGCCTTTTTCGAGTAGTGCCTGTAGACACACATTAACATGCTGCATGTCACCCGTGGAAATCCAGCTTGCCATTTATCTATCTGTTTAAAGGGAAAATGGTTCAATATTTTACTAGCTAAACCAAACATTTACGGATGCATATTTATTGGATGTTGGCTCAGTTTAAACAACTGGATAATCTTAAGCACAAGGTAGTCGCCCCTGTTGTGAAGTGGCCCAAAGCAAAGCACCAGTACTAAATTGGTCCATGATCCATAATGTAGACCATTTCTCTGATTGTAACCCAGGGTTATCTGCTCTGAAATCCATTTTCTAGAGCTACGGCAATATCCCCATATAAAAGCACAATGCGGAAATAAAGATGCTTTTATATTTCTATGAATGTATTATTACAAAAGATGTATTTTTTTACCTCAAAGAATGCAAGTGTGGGACAGCAGTAAATGATACTGAGGTCACGGTCATGCTTTTTGCTGGTGCCAACCAATGCAGTCTTAACCAGGAAAAAGGTCCTAATTCTCCTCCTTTCAGATCTACTGTTCTCTTTTGAATTCACGTAGGTTTGACTCTGCATCTCTGCAAATGGAATGTACTGTAATAAAAACATTTTTCCCATGATATTTTATATTTATTACTTAAAAAAACAACAACTGTTATGCTATTAAATGACAAATATGACTGTTATTTCCTGCCTTTTTGTCTTTGTTAAATCTTCACATGAGCATTTTGCCAGTCCCGAATAGATGTTATTATCAGTAGTCACGTTCAACAAACCTACCACTTCTCTTTTAAAAAAAAACCCCAACATATTCATTGCAACTCCATGTGTACAGTACATTGATTAATGGCTGTCAAAGGCCTGAATAAATTTCACTTTTTATATTTTGAAATGCTCTGGAGAAATGGTCTCATAATAGCAGTTCCATGTGCATGACTTTCAAAGTAAAATGCAAGTCCTACTCGTTTTTATGAACATGTTTAGAATTTAAAAAAAACAAATGAACTAACACAAGCCTGTTAATGAATGATAAATTTTTCAAATTTTGTTTTGTTACATGCTGCTGGCATTCACTAAAATTAAATGAATACATGATGAGTATGAATCCATAAAGTTCTTGGATTACAAACTGAGTATAAAACATGTAAATGCTTAAGTGAGGCTGGACCTTTCAGTTTTTTGCTAATATCGTTGTGCTAATATGCTATAGTAATGACTCATTTTAGGTTAGCCTGTCAACATGCTCAGATATGATAACTGGTTCACATCGAGTTCAGCTCAGGATGATGGGAATGTTATTAATGGAAGAAATCTGGTGGTAAATCACAAGCATGGATGAGTTCAACGTTTTTCCATGTTCTTGTTTGAGCTACAAATCAATATCCTCTGATAAGTCTGACAGTCAATGCACACCCAAACCTAATCAATAAATACACCTAGCTTACTGTCTCTAGCTGACACAGTAAATGCCAACAGAAATATTACTTTTGCAGGAATTTCATACAATAATCTAAATTTGTTGGCTGTTTCTTAAGGTGGAAATAGATAATAGAGAAGATCGACCTTAAAAACCATAGATTGTCTTTTCATTTCATACCACATAAACTCTTGCATTTCACAATAAAGAGGACGCTCCTATTAATAAAACCAGGCAAAGAACTAAATAAAGAAACACAAATATTTACTCAAGTGATAAAGTAAATTTTTGTTAAAACTATCTTTTTTCTTTAATTAGGCCACACCATCCCCAAAAAGAAATGCTACGCTCAAATGATCAATATTATAATACGTACATATTTTGTAAATTTTGTAGGGTAATTGTGGAACCTACTGGTGATAAGTGTGAAGTTTCTGCCTCTTTTGCCCGTTTTTGAAGGGAATAAATTATTTCTCCATGTATCAATAAACACATAATTAATTCACACCTTTGAATTAGAATTCATTTATTCATTCAGTGTGTGTAAGTTAGCCAAAGACAGACAGAAATGTAGGCTATGTATGAGCTCAATAGACAAGTATATTTAAAGCCGACATACATTTAAACCTTTCACAGGCTGATGTTTTATTGTCATATATTTTGATTAGCTATGGTGAGATAGAAGTGTCAAGCCAGTCATGAAAATAAAGCTAACCCTGTAAAACTGGGTGATTTGTGCACGTAAGCACAGCGGATGTTGATGAGCAAACCAAAATGAATTGAGAGGTGCATATTTTACTGAGGCACTGAGGGAAGAAAACGGAAATATGATAAATCCAGGAGGACTATCATGAGCTAACAACACAGGTCAGGACTTAGATAAAAGTCATCATTACTGATTAGGAATATGAGGAAATGATCAATGTCTAGACCGTGTAACGTCAACATTCTGTTTCATAATTAGTGAGGCCTGACTGCTCATCACTAACAGAATTTTATGAAAATCCATTTAGCCATATTTCCATCTGGACCGGTGGTAGGTGACAGACAGACATTATCATCCTAAGAGCTAACATTCTATGCACAAACAATATAACCTTTAATCTTTAAGCATTAGATAACACCAAAGTTAAGAGTGACATGGTTCATAAAGATGCACTGAATTGTTGCCATCAAATGCCACTGATTTGCATTTGAAACAATGCCTGAATTGTTCTTTGGTTTTTCATACGTGACCAAAGAACTCACGCAACGATGCTTGTCCACGCACAGATATTAAACATGTGTATTTGTTTACTCTGTGTGTGTGTGTGTGTGTGTGTAGCTGTTGCTACAGTTCATTTAAGGTGAATGCCATGCAATCGTGTCCCGCTGGTGACACGAGAGGACGTGAAAGCTGGAAGAGTGTTCGTGCCGTGGATCATATTGACACATCTGCCATAAGTCCAGCTGCTCTCACTTGGCGAGGTGTTCGTGCCACTGTGTGTCCATCGTGTCAGAAATGTGGAGTGAGGGCAACACATTTTTTGCAGAAGGAATGCAGGTGAGATGTGTTTGATAGTGGAGGTAACATCACGACGGCGAACAGGTGTGCATGAAACAGTTTCAGAGGCGATAATGGGATTCAGAAAAGAAGATGTCCGTGGTGAAAAGATTCCCTCACGTAGCTGACTTCTTGAAACCGGAGGAGGGTTCTGCAGGTGGTGGTGGTGGTGGGGGGGGGGTGTTTGCTTTGAGGGTGATTATTTGTGTATTTAGTAGTGCCATCAGCCCATCTGTTGGAATGCTCTTACCTACCCTGGGGTCTGCAGGTCCCATCCATATTTAATGGTGTACAGACAGTCCCATCTTGGCTTCTCGTGGAAAGTTTTATCCATCTTCTAGCAAACTCATCTTTTATTCAGTGCTTCCCACTATCTGTCATTAGCAAAGTGAAACCCATCTTCCTTCCTCCTATTCACCCTTACTTTCCTTTTTCTTTCTTCCCCTTAATGATTACTGATTAAATGACAGGACAACGGAACGGAAATAACAATGGGCAAATATACAAGACAGATGCTAAACAAAGGTAAAAATTTTTTTTTTGAAAGAGGTAGGATATCAACTAAAGATTAATGTTCATCTTTACGTTTTACAAGCACATCCCTGTGTTTCATATTCACTGTATTTATTCCTGCTTGATACACTTTTCATATTGTTTGGTGGCAGCCCTGATCCACACACTGCCTCTATTCATCCCTGTCAACTCTTTTCACTCAAAACACTCAGAAATGCTGTGTGAGCACACACACACACACACACACGCACACGCACGCGCACACATACACACACGCACACACACATACACACACACTCACTCACTCTTCCATTCAAATGAGCACTTTATCCCAGTGAAAAGAGCCTCTTCACTTGTTCCTTGTCCTAGATTTCAGCATTGAAAAACACCACGGTCGTGCAGGAGGTGAGAAATTCTCTCTCAGGTAATGAAAATATGTCCATTTCTCTCTTTTCATCTCCAAAGACATAACTGAGATATGTTGAAATTTGCAGCTTTGGTGCTACACTTCAACTCTCACTGATATCTGATAGGCTGCCTGCTAATGAAAGAGAGGCTGAGCTTTGTGCTGAACCAAGGACACGTTATGTTTGGGTTTGAATGTGTTCAGCCAACCTTGTGTGTGGTTACTGTTATTTCCATGCTCAAGTATGTGAAGCTTTCACGCACGTTTGCAAATATATATCACATGCATACATGTATAAAACAGAGATGCTCTCCGCACAACATGAATCGGTTTGGCTTTGAGTGAGACAGAGGCTACTGCTCACATCCAAACAGTTATATTTGCATTGGTGCAAATCAGGAATGGAGGGAGCAAGCTTGCAGGACACCTTGTTTGATAAATGAGTCCAAGCTGCTCCTCTGGGTGCTATTGTACTAGAGGTAGTGATGGTGGCAGGAGGGGTGGCGGAACAATGCGCATGTCAGAAGTGGAGATTAATGGTGGTTTCTTCCCTCAGAAGCGTAGATCTGGCTCTGCTCAATAAGGATACTGGAGCAGCTCCTAAATTACCTCTTTTGTTGCTCACCTGTCAGAGAGTAGTGTGGTATTTTAAAGCATGCACATAGGAGGGGGATCACCATGTAGACCTCTTGCTAAATAGTTGCCTTACATTGTGCTGGTGTAACAGGGTCCCTGTCGAAAGGTCCGAAACAACATGCTCATTGATTGAGGGGAGAATGCAACAGCAGCAGCACCTTTAGGCAGCCATTTACCGTGTATGTTTTTCTATTGATTATTGGTGGTTGGTGTTTTCTGGGATAACAGGGCAAAAACTGTCATTAAGGGAAAACCACAGGGTTTTTTTCATCGACCCAATCAAATGTTAATTTTTAGCAGTGGTTGTTACTGGAGTGGATGTATATTTTTCATTATATTTTATATGTATACTCCGCTATTGAATATTTTTATACCATATGTTATATTACCAACATACTGTATATTGTATATTATACTGTACCTATTAATGGACTATTAAAAGGTAAAAGGTAACTGGTGTATATGATTGGACAGATATTTATAAGTAATTATTTTTTATTTATAATTGATTATAATCATGATACATAATGATTATAAATCTTTGTTTAGCATATGATATCCTTAATATGTTTATGACAAAGATGGAAAGTAAATAAAATAATAAAACATCTAATATATTGTAATATGTATGATGCGCCATGTACAATGTTTCATTCATTCATTCATTCATTCATTCATTCATTCATTCATTCATTCATTCATTCATTCATTCATTCATATCGTGTGAAGGAGGTGACAGATCCAAACCCAACCCGTGTTGTATCGATGTTCCAATACAAAAAGCAAATGAGATTTTTTTGCTGTTTATTGCATTTGAAGTAGATAAAATCAATCTATTTTTACAGGTTTTGTCAAACAACAATGTGTAATTTGTTCACCGTAATGAACCTTTAGAGTACAAACCTGTACCTCTAAGACACTATGAACAGTTTTGGCTAATCATTTAGCCATTCAGCTACAAACACTCTTGATTTACCCCACTGCTTAGTTTTAGCTGGGATATAAGTAGCTATTTGCGCCACAAAAAAATAAAATCTATAAACCCTTTCACACACACTACTGTTTTCTGCACCAATCAGCAGATGCACCGCTGACAGTGAGCTGATGAAGAGAATGAATCATTCAGGAGTCCTATGAGCAATGTGTATTTCCCCCAGGAGATGGAGGAGACCAAAAACAGAGCCAAGAGAGGGCAATAATGAGTTTCTGTATGTGCACAATATCAACCTGTTGATAGGTTCTGTACAAAAAACGTACGCATTTGTAACTTTTCTCACTAGATTAAATTTAAGAACATCGTTTTGATTTTCTTTTATTACATCAGTAATACATTTTTTTTAATACTCTGCTAATGTCGCAGCTTGATCACATTCCGATTTCTGGATGTGGAAATTGGTAACACAGCTGCATTTTGTTCTCTTTGAAATACGTTTATTCACCTGAAAAGACCAGTTTTCAAGGGTCTGATGTACCACAAATATAGGTGTCACTGTCACTGTGATTCCTCATTTAAGGGCTGCTCTTGCAAACTGTTTTTGCATGGCCAGGAACTTTCTGTACAAGGCATTCAAAATCCATTTTGGTCTCTAATTTTAATTGCTGCTACAAGGCAAGATTTGTCACATTTTACTGCACATAATCTTTGCTGGGTGTCAGTGTCAGCTTCTTAACCCCATCCACATAGATCTAATTGCACAACATGCACATTACAAATCGGTGAAAAAACAACACTGTCAGTGTGCAGAAGACCCAAGACTCTTTATGGCCTGTGTAGTAAGTACTGTACATTCTGCTCCACATCTCCACTCTTGGTGCAATGACTCCATGGATCTTCACAGGAAAGCCGCAGCTTCCTGAACCGCAGATGCTGACATTTATCTGAAACTCCCAGAAGACGTACGTGTGTTTTTGGATAATGGCGGAGAGAAGAGGAAACAAAGGGGCACGTGTGAGTGTTATATGTCCAGTGGCCAGAAGCTATTTGATGTTGGTGTTTGCTGAATTTATCACACCCACCTCATGGAGATGAGATGGTAGATACTAGTGAAGGGAGAGAAAAGGTCACACAGCTAGAGAGAAGCATCTTTTTTAATCTCGCTCAAGGACACCTCAACATGCAGACTAAAGGGTTAGTGATTGGACCACTGAACTTAAGATAAGTAGACCCCTGTGACCCTTTGAAGGGGCTGTAGAAAGTGGATCAGATCTGTATAATAACAACAGCTTTGAAGGTCCTTTAAGTGTGTTTGAATTCCTGAACTTTCCTATAATGTGGTTTCCTTTTTGTGAGAAATGTAGAAATCAGCTTCATCGCAGTATCAGAGTCTTTAATACAAGCCAGTTGTCGATGCATTTTAATTGCTAACTTAACCTTCCAGTTACCTTATTTTACATATATTAATATAAAATTTAACTGATTCCTTTGTACAGTCTATGATTTGGGGAATTTCCACACTTCTTAGTATACTTTGCAAAATTAAGGAACATCAAAGATCCCCAATGCTCAAATGATTTAAGTCATGAAGCTTTCTTCTTGATGGTCCTTCCTCTTAGTATGGACACTTAGTGGTACAGACAGATGCAAATATAAAAACATTTTCTGCTTTGATTTGCTCTTGGATTAAACGAAAGTCCATAATTATTTAAGTCATCACAATGTAGGCTGGTCTTTTCTGCAAAAATCAAAAAAGTCAAAAAGGATTATTATTGAATAAAGAGCTATCTCTCCCTCAGGGATCAATAAAGTGTCCAGATTTTGATTTTGATTGATGCAATATTTATGGGCTCTGTGAGCCTCCAGTGATATAAGGTTGATCACTTCATGTTAAAGACTGGAGAAAATTATCATGGGCTCAAAATCATACCTATAATGAGTCCATGTGAATGCAGTGGAGTTAAAGCTTTTTATTTTCTGTTCTTTCCATGTTGCTCTTGAATAAATTGGCAAAATGGAAAGTATTCAAGCCCATCGGCATCCTCTGAACACCCAAAGTGGAAAGATGACCTTCTTTTCTTACAGTAAAATTGACCATAGTTACATAACTGAAGGAAGTCACATTAATCAAAGTCATGTTGTTTGTCCAAGCGCCTCAAAGCTACAGACACGCCACATAGCCGGTGAAAAGGTGCTATATGTACTTGACTGGGCTAAGTGCTTCATGGGTTAAGAAGAGCATAACATACTGAGTATAGGCAATTATTAGCAGCCAATGCCCTGGGGGAGCTGAGGGGAGAGTTATTGAAAACTGTATGTATGGCTTAATGCCCTCACTTATGTTTGACCTATAAATTGCTGTAAAATACCACAAGCCTTTTGTTTGCGTTGGAATCAAAGGGTTAAACATCACCACTCCCCTCAGTTACATCACATCACCGCTGTCACATGGTCAGCCTACTGTACAGTATGATTAAGTTAGCTCCAACCACACAACTTTAGAACGGAAAACATATTTCTGTGAAGTCATGAGGAGATCACATGGGTGGTGGAGGTGGGGGGGGTTCATGAGAAACAACAGGATGATGATTTTAAAGGCAGATGACGCCCCCTGCTGTTGACAGCTTATGTAGAATACTGTATATTAGTGGGTTGAAAATCACAACACAAAGCACACGTGTAGTTACAGATGTAAGTAGTAGAACGATGTGTTTCTAATTGTTAATGTTATTTATTACACTTTCTTTTGTGATTTTAATCATGCGTGGCTTCAAAATTATATTCTACTTTATTCATTATTTCTTAGATTTTTTATTCATAACTTATTGTATATTATAACTTTGTGTTTAGCGTTTGTTTTAAAGCACTTTGTGAACATTAGTTTCAATAGTACTCTAGAAATAAAATTTATTATGTGCCTTGTACCCAAATCACAAGAGCACATATGAAGCACGTCAACAACAGATTAAATATGCTGCTTAGAATAAAATCTACTTGGACCACAGTTAGTGTTAAACCAGAGCTGAAGACTCAGAAAAAAAAAAAGAAATTCAACCCTATAATTAAAAATGTAGTACAATCTACCAGTTCTGGTTATCGTAACACTTACAGCTGCTTGTCTGAGGAAAATAAACGCAGCAATAAATTCCCGTCTATCATGATTTAGGTTCCAGGACAGGAGTCTGGATTGTACGTGTTTGACTGATGTGACAATTTCCTCGTTGATTGTATCAAAATGTGAATATTTCTGCAAAGGTGTACCAAACTCTGTTTGTACTTGAATGCAACCTGAAAACACAGTTTTAAATAAAACTTTGTTACGACATAATCACGTATCCCATTACTTCAGACAAGCGTTTGTTTATTATTTAACACAAAAATATATTTTCAATCCTTAAAACAGGAACAAGAAGCTGAGGGGTAAAGTATATACTATATATACTGTATTTTCCGAAAGCACTTCTCTTGTCTTTATTTACTATATACAGATAGAGTGTTCAACTTTTACAACCCAGTCATTCCCTCCATGCTTTCTGCATCAAGCGTCTTGCGGAGCTACTAGCTGATCAAAATGCCACTGCTGTCTGGGATGGTGGGTGCAGGGCCGCAGGAAGAGACCTCCTGTGTGGCCGCTGGTGTCTCCTTGGCTGATTTCCTGAATGTCTTCTTCCAGTACAGCTTCCAGACACAACTGGGACTGCTGGTGAATGAGCTGACCGCTCATCTGAAGCAGAAAACAGACACGCTGAGTTCACCAAATACCCCTCACAAACATATAATGACTCAGAAACTCCCCCATGCCTTGCCTTTATGTACTTCCACTGCATCCTGCTGGTGGTTGGTCGTTTTGTGGGGCACGGAGATAAGACCACCCTCTCTCCCGTGGTGTCAAAGCACAAGGCCCCCATGGGACCCCAACGCACCTCAGACTCAGAATTGAAGTCACAGTGCTGCAGTAAAAAAAAACAACTTATAATTTGCTGTTTTTTGTTGTCTGTCTTCAACTTTGACAACAGTTGCTATGGTTACCTGGCTGCCTGTCCCACTGCAAGGTGCTATGCTCATGGCCCATCCCTGCAGTCCCTGTCTATGGGGGTAGTTGGCGCAACTGCTAGTGCCGACATTATAGAGCTTAAACAAGCACAAATGGGTCATGTCAGTCTGTCGCATCCAGTAATCAGTAATACAAGGGTGTGTGTGTGTGTGTGTGTGTGTGTGTGTGTGTGTGTGTGTGTGTGTGTGTGTGTGTGTGTGTGTGTGTGTGTGTGTGTGTGTGTGTGTGTGTGTGTGTGTGTGTGTTATACCTCGCCTGACAGTGCAGGTCTGTCCTCTGGGATGTAAAGTTGTGGATAAACATTTGTTAAGTACCAGTGGAAGTTTTTACATCCCAGATTCCTCTTAAGCTGCAGCCGATCTGTGACGTCTGGGCTCTCAGACTACACAAACCAAACAAGAGTCACACTCTGACATTTCTTCATTATTCTTTCGTTTTCCCCGATCGAATAGCAGAACCAAACACACAAACACACACACACCTGCCTGATGAAATAAGCCAGCGTGTCTCTCCTGTAGAAGATCTTCCTGTATTCATTCATCCAGGTGTCTGCGATTCGGATCTTGTTTCTCTGACGCAGTTCCTGGTCCGGGAAGCTGTTAGGCGGGTGGTGGCGGACCAAGTGAGCCACACGGGAGCAGGGAACCACTTCCATGGAGCCGCCACATGACCACACCTGGGATGGCAGGAAAGTTTTATCAAGTGTTAGCCAACATAGGGTGACAGAACAACTTCACTGGAGTAGGTGAAGATGAAAACCAACAGCGGTCTGACATCTTTATGCCCTGTGTGAACAGCTGAATAAGTTCATGAGAACTGAGAGTTTGTTTTACTCTGATTGACAGCTCAATTTGTTCCTCGCCCCACAGCAGCATCCCCTGGTCGTACGCCCCCACCCTCTGGAAGAAGTGTCTGTGGATGGCTATGACCTCTCCTCCTAGCGCTGGACTCCTGTCACGGGCAGAACCACCATCATTTTAGTGATCAGAATGAATGGACTTCATGATGATGGAGTAAAAAAGATTTACAGGCTGAATATCACAGTCCCTGATAGCGAGGAAAAGACAATCAGATCCCAGCCCAGTAACCCAGAGTGATGTTTTTACCATTTTGGCTACAACAAATCAATGTTATCTTGTGGATATGCATGTCTCTATCTTTTTTATATTTTTATTTATCATCTAATTATAGATATCATCTCCTGAAACGTCAAGTATATCTTTCAACTCGTCTGGAAACTCTTCTGCACCCATAAACTCAGTAATTTAGATCAGTGCATTCTCTTAGGTCTAATTTATTAAATATACACTGGGGGTCATGAGGTCCCCGATGATATCATTTTTGCTTTGCAGCAGCTGTAAACTCACCGCACAGCTTCAACAGCTGATGATGGGTCTTTATCTTGAAGCAAAAGGTTCGAGTCCCAATGGAAATCAAGTCTCCAGTCAAAAACTCCCCTTACTGGCCACTGGGTGGCGTTATACTGAAGGGTTTGCCAGTCTATCACATCCAGGACAGGAGAAACCGCTCTGGTCCTGATTGGAGACACAGCATCTATATGAACAAGTGTTTTTACATCAACATCTTTGAACTGTGTGAATTAGTGCCAAAGCTGGATCCAAAACCGGAGCCAGAGTCAAAACTGGAATCAGAGATGGTGTCAGAGCAGGAGCTGGTGCCACCGCAACACACACACCTCTGTTTTAGCTTCTCAAAATTGGGTTGCATGCATCAAATTCAAAATGGATGTTAATTCATTGAAAGAAAAAAACTTTAAGGCACCTTTAAATTCTTCACCAGACTTCAAATTATTTTCATTTATTATTCAAAGTGTTTATGTGCACGTTGAGGTCTGAAAAAAAAAAAAAAGCTTCATCATCAATGTTTGTGTGTGTGTGTGTGTGTGTGTGTGTGTGTGTGTGTGTGTGTGTGTGTGTGTGTGTGTGTGTGTGTGTGTGTGTGTGTGTGTGTGTCTGTGTGTGTGTGTGTGTGTGTGTGTGTGTGTCTGTGTGTGTGTGTGTGTGTGTGTATTTGTGATTGCTAATGTGTATTTTAGGTTTGTGATTTTGGTTTTGAGTCCTTTTTTGGTGCATGGTTCTGGAACATCAGTGATATTTGAAATATTTATACCAAGAGGTTAAGTGTGATGTTATGGTTCAAAAAGCTGGAATGAAGAGGTTAAATGAGGAAAGAAAAAGAGTCAGAAAAGAGTAAAAAAAATGTGGACAACACAGTCGACTGGTTCCTAATTCCACATCTGAGAGTTCCGTCTAATCAACGATTGTGATTAGAGCCACGCCACAGGCCGCCTGAACAGAGAAGTAGAGCCAAATCATTGGCCTTCAGCTCTGGATACACTCAGCAGCACATGTATTCCATGTGTCACTGATAACTGATAACACTGAACTCTTTCCTCTCACTTCTCTGAAGTGGTTCTGTCAAAACATCAGGATGAAATACGCAGGCAGCTGGAGCACAAATGTTGTTTTTGGCTTTTCATGTCCAAATCCCTAAGTCTTAATTATTCTGCATCACAAAACTTTTACCAACTTTTTACAAGCACACTAATCTTAGAAAATCAATGCAATAACAAGACCAGTTTTTTCATCAGCTGTTTGATATTCTCCTTGGAGATGAGGCTAAAGAGTACCTGTCCTGAGCCACTCTCTGCAGCAATGGTTCCAACCAGCCCCTCTGGCATTCACAATGGGAGTCCATGAACACCAGCACCTCCCCTGCAGCTCTGGCAGCACCCAGTGCGCGGCATCCCGCGACGCCCAGGCGCTTTGTGCTGCGAATCAAACGCACCCCGTCCAGATGAGACACATACTCACCGAGCACACTCTTTAGGTGACCTGAGGGGTGGGAAGAAGACGTTGTTGTCATGCACACGTGGATGGATGGATGGATGGATGGATGGATGGATGGATGGATGGATGGATGGATGGATGGATGGATGGATGGATGGATGGATGGATGGATGGATGGATGGATGGATGGACTGACCGTGTTCGCTCAGGTCGTCCACTAGAAGCACCTCATGCAGGTACCGTGTGGGAGCGGTGTCCAACACGCTGTGCACGGTGCGCAGGAGGGTGGACCAAGCCTCGTCGTGGAAACAGATGACAACGCTGGCTGATGGCAGCGCCTCGTATCGCTGTTTCAAACACCTGATTAGTTGGGAAATAAAGTTGCATCATCAAAGTGACAACTTTGAACGTGTTTTAACACCAAAGAGGCGTTTTCAGTCGAGCGCGGGCACTCACTCTGGATGACGCGCCTCGGGCATCCTGCGGTGCATTGATAACTTCTCGCTGACCACCTCGTTGAAACCGTACTTTTGCACAGCAGAAAGCTCCATATCTTTCTCCATAACCTCCATTTGTATCCGCAGCGCTTCCTCCTCCAATCCATCGTGCGTCGGAGGCGCGGTGGCGCGGATGTCCTTATTTGCTCCAAGCAGAAGGACCCTGTAACTCCCCTTCTTGTGCGGCGCCTGGTTGGTGTCCTGCTTCGATGACACGAATAACAGCTGATCTTCTTGCAGTGATTTTAAAGGCGCAAGATCGGCAGCGAACTCAATGGCGGGGTCCTGGGAGTCCACAATGACCTCCAGGTCCGGTGAACTAGAAATCTGGGGGAAAGGGCGTTGGGGAGGGATGGGTTTGTCACGACTCTGGTCGCGGTCGTAGTTAAAGAGCTCCAACAGAGCCAAAGTAACCAACGCGAACCCGAGGAGCATCAGCCAGAGGCAGAGCATCCTCCTGCGGACGGCCCCGACCAGCAGCCTCATGATGAAGGAATTCTCGGCGTTCAGAAGTTTTCCCAGCGCTGTTTTGACTTTCCCATGTTTGAGTTTTGGTTGACTTGGAGTCGATTACATGTTATTAAAGTGGAGAAATAATCTGAAACGGTCAATACATCCATGGAGCAACAGACCTGGTAAAAGAATGACAGAAGAGACAGATTCAAAACAAACTTTCAACTTCTTAATGGAGGTGGGAAGACTTTTCCTCATCCCGTGGTCCTAAAGCCCGAGTAGATCTGAACTCACACTCAAGAGTGAAGCTGCAAATGCATGCTGTTAATTCACCTACACATAGATTACATGAGGAAATCATTTTAAAACAGACCTTTAAGCAAGAAAAAAAAAAAAAAACGAAAAAAATCTTGATTAAGAAAGTATTCAGAGTAAACGGACCGGTTTTTAATGTGTCTGTTTTAATGTTATTAAAATAATGAATTTTAATCTGTATTGGATGCTTATATGTCCTTACAGAACCTGCGTTTCTAATGGTAATATGTCAATAAATACATAACAGACAGCTGAAAGTTATAAATTCACATTGCACCATTATAAATTCATATTTCCTCCAATTTTCATGTGAGGCCGCTTCACGAAGGCGTCACACTTCAAAGATGCTCCCTCCATCCAGCTGGCGGCGGGTCCGCAGTCTCATGACCCGTCAGTCGGTGCCGTGGAGCGGGGCGGGCGCAGCGTCCACGTCCCAGGAAAAATGTTCTCAGTGGAGTTATTGGCAGCTCAGGCAGCTGTTTTTAACGAAACGGAGACGGAGACTTTCCTCAGTCTCACTTAAAATTGACACGTGGAAAATATATTATTTACAGGCCTGCAAAGAGACGCGCGCACCCGCGCACCCAAGGGTTTTTTCCAGTCCTTGAGCGCACACAGCGTAATGTCACATATAAGGTGGTCAGAGGTTAACTACAAGGTTAAGCAATGCAGAAAGAGAGGATGAACTGTAGATGGGTTTGAAAATCTGTGTGGACAAAAGACAGTGATCATTGGTGAGTCAGCTAGAAGAAGAAAAAACCTCTACTGATCACTAATCGATATTTTGACTGAACAAAGGAACTCTGGGGAAACGGATTCATCAGCAGACTGCAAAATTCTACTGCAGCAGTCTCTCCTCCGTCCAAACACACTGACATGTATTCAGATCGTTTCATAACAGGATGCCTATGTAATTGTTTCTGTGTAACTAAATCTTTGTCCAGTAAAATATAGGAAATTGGGACAGACTTCAGTTCCAATGTATGCAAAATAGAGACAAGCACGCAGGTTCCAGGTATCACATTCAGTCAGTGTCTTAAGAAGGAATGAAGACTGCATTTTTGATGAAAATTAATTTTAAAGTACAATCATCTTACCCTCATTGACGTCAGGTATGGACGTTGCTGTTTACTTTACACAACTTGTTTTGGTGCAGAGGTTCTATCAGCACATTGCTGTTGCTCTTTTTATTGTGCTTGATCTCAAGAATGTAGGACTCATTTATTTTGTAACAATGAGGTGTAACATAATAGGCGTGAGAGGTGTGATTGTCTTAATATGAGAAATAAACAACAGCACACTTAACTTTGGCCACACTTTCATTCATTTTTATTTTTTTCACTTATGGAATTTGGCAAAACCTCCCCAGTGTTGACCTATGACTACAGCCTTGGCCAGAATAAGTGGCACTAAAACCAGATCAAGAAAAAGCTTTATAAGGCAAACTATCCAAAGGCTGTGTCAGATTTTTGATGAGAAATGCCAAATATTTTCTTATTACATTTTCCAAGAGACCTCATGATGATATTTCCTTGATGTTGATAGCCAAACGGAGGTCAGGCTGCAACCAATTTTTTTTCACCACATCAACAGAAGAGCTTACATGTCAGCCTGCTTCCTGCTTCACACACTGTGCCTTATGTGCAGCCAATAGAGCTTTAAAGCCAATATAGTCAAGATATAAACCACCTAGTTAGTTGAATTAGTAGCTTCAATGTGTCTTAACCCTAACCTCCCACCCTCCCCACCCATCACCGTGTCAGGATGACAGGGCAGAGTGGTGTCTGATGGATGTGATTACGGCACACGGATCAGGAGGAGACACCTGGAGAGACAGATTGACAATCTGGAAGCACAAAGGAGGACTTCAGAGGACAAGAGGGGTAACAAGAGGGTAGAAATGAAAAAGAAGGCAGATCAGAGGGGAATGGATTACGGAGTGACCGGCCCCTGACTCCTGTGTTCTCGTGAGGATACGTTTCTGAGCCTCAAGACTGACAGGGAGGTTCGTGCTCGTATTTCTACAGATGTACGGTGAACACTCCCATATGTTTCCATCCCACAGCCAAAACACACAATGAATCGGAATTTCCACTGCCAGCACACTTGAGGACATACACACATAAACATCAAGAGCACACACACGTATATGCATGCACATGCACGCTCTTTCTCTCGCACACACAATGCAGGAACACACACCCAACACATACACTAAAGGTGTGTGTCCAGTCCACATTCTCTGGAATGTTCCAGCATTCCACCAACTGACTGAAAGCCAATGCTGCACTGCAGTGAGACGGAGAGGCAAGTATGTGCATGTGTCCTCCACACACACACACACACACACACACACACACACACACACACACACACACACACACACACACACACACACACACACACACACACACACACACACACACACACACATACACACACACACACACACACACATGGGGTGGTGTGGGAACTTTTGGCTGCACCCTGTGTTTCTGGTTTGTTGTCCATTCATTTCTCTGTTACAGAGACTTCCTGTCTGGGCTGAGGAGGAAAGAAAAAATGAAACCACAAGCCGATATAGTTCATTGAAAAAATCTGAATTGCCAACACTTCTGATAAGTGACTCACTGCTCAACTATTTTTCAAGAATAAAGAATGATAATGAACTGGTTCCAACTTCTCAACAACTGTGAGGGATTTTTTGCATGATGTTTAACAATCCATCAAATAATAAATCATAAATAAATCATAAATAATCAACAACAAAAATGCAACACTGTAAAAAGTAATGGAACACCAGAGGATAGATAGATAGATAGATAGATAGATAGATAGATAGATAGATAGATAGATAGATAGATAGATAGATAGATAGATAGATAGATAGATAGATAGATTGATTGATTGATTGATTGATTGATTGATTGATTGATATGAAGCGGAAGCTACGGAGTCGTGCTGCCCTCTACTGGAGGATAAGCAGTATTACTCATTAACTCTGTTACTGAGTTTATTTTTGGACAAAAGGAATTCTTCATTAACATAAGTAAGACCCGATGTTAACCCCGACTATCATGAGAAATAAATGATCTAATCATCATAATTACCTTTTGTTCTGACCGAAGGCCTGATGACTTTTCTCGGAACATCACGGACGATTTCAGACCCTGTCCACACGTGACCGGGGTTTTAAATTCTAGAGATCACATTATCACTTAAAGCTTTAGAATGGATTGAATTTCTAAAATCAAGGACTATTTTCCGCTTTTACTATTTGTATGTGATATCGTAAATGAATATTTTTTTCATACTGACCTCCACGACAGCCTTGGCATTGTGTTCCTTAAGTGAAATCCCAAAGGCCAAGAATTATTTTATGTGAAATATTGTGATGTTTTTCAGAAAATCCAGAAAATAGATGGTTTTTTTTTGTTTGTTTGTTTTTTTCATTTCAGGGTTTCCTCTTACGGCCCTTTTGGTTGGTGAGGAATTCTGTTTTCTCTCTCAACTTTTGAGCAAAATAAGGACTTAAAACTGAATGTTGGATGGCATTTTGGGGAACCTTTTGCCATAGTTTCTAAACTTTCCTTGTGACAGTTTTACTGCGTTGTAAAGGAACACAACTCTGCTGCACATCATATGTTTTCCTTCTGCTTTTGTGCAGCTATGGCGCAACATGGACCCGAGTCCCACGCATCACGCACCACACGGAGCGTGGAGCGTCTCACCGTGACACAGCTGGAGTGGTCCAGTCATGTGCCCAGCCATCACACGGGGACATCAATTCTATGATTAAATTACATCTAACACGATTTGAAAAAAAAAATTGAACTCTTGTTGAAATATATGTGACCATTTCCACTGCACATACCCATCTCACAAACAGAAGAATGAAAACGAATATTTACATGAAATTATTTTATTCGGAGGTGAAATATAGTACAAATGTTTCTGGACGTTGAAAACACAAATATAAGATTTAATTGTCAAAAAACGAAAACATGGAAAGTGATTTCACAGCACTGTAAAGAGAATGATCAGAATAGGTAATAACCTCTTGTCACAGTTAATCAGGAAACAGATCAATAGGGCAGCTGATGGTTGTAAGCAGGATTCGACCCTGAGGTAGGATGAATTTGCGCAAATACGCGCGCATCTCGCCTCTCATGAGTTTCCCGCACCAGGAGACTAATAAGGAGTGAGATGCGTCTCGTTAGGAAACGTCACATGTTTGTGCTTCCACATTTAATTATTGAACATCCCGACAAACAGGGGAGACATTCGGGCAGCTGGACGCGCAGAGAGAAGGACAGTCGTTGCGGGTGAAGGAAGAATTTTTTTTGAAAGCTGAATTGGCCTTTTTTTGAAATTATTTCCTAACATTTTACTTCTGAATTTTTAGAAATGGAAGCTTTGCGTTCTATTCTGTTCCTGATTTGTTGTGCCTGCTGTGTTTATTTATCTGAGGAACGTAAAAGTAAGTGGTGATGTTTTCAAGTCAAACCTGCTGGTTGAATTTATGATTTTTATCAGTACAAATCTGACATTTGAGAAATTTAATTATAAATTTACGCTTTACTGTTACGGATCTTTACATAAAAACGCAGTCATTATCTGTAAAACCGTTTTTTTTATTCGTTGTCTAGGTTTCTCTGTCTGTCTTGCCATCAACACTCAGGGTCCCATGAGCTTCATTAAGGTGTCTGCTCTGACTGACGTCACTCAATTCTTGTAAACTGACCCAAACAAACTACTTTACAACCATAAACTAGAATAAACCATAACCTGAGTTTATAGCACAAAAATTTTAAAAACAAAGGTAACTTATTTTTTATTGTAGAAAATATATTTACATGTCTAGTTTAAAAAGCTTATATTTGTCAAGCCATGATTGAAAATGTTCGCGTATACAACAAGAGACATCTGGATTATATTCTATTTGGTTAGATGAAATAAATGGAATTTTATTTAATCTAAAACATATACAACAAATGTGGAGGTAAACAGAGCCATATGATTATAGACATAAAAGAAATTAGGAAAAAAGTAATAATACGTGTAGGTCTAGAATCAGAGGTTATCACTGGCATGAAAGTCTCTACAGAACTGACATGGTAATTAAAAGGTTTTGAAAAAAGTTTTTAATATTTTTTTGTATCATTTCTAGTTTTTCAGTTAGAGAAAGCTTTCAATAAAACGTAGAAGAAAACCTGTAAAAGTTGTCAAATCAAAGGATTTTTTTCACTCCATGTTAGGTCACAACGTTAAAAACTTTCAGATATGAAAAGAGAACTCAGTTATTTAAAGACAAGACTAACACGTGGTTTGCTGACATGAGCAAACACTCCTGAGATCAGCTGTGGTTTCTGAAAAGTAAATTTGGTGATCAGAAGATGAATTTCAGAATTTCTACATGAATTTCTACCAAACTTCAGGTTACTTTCACAGAGTCTGCCATTTGTAGAATCTGTTTTCTTCTCTTTCCTCAGCTTTTGCCGACATGTTTACCCACAAGCATGCAGTAGGAAAGTTACCATTTCCAATTCCACCAATTCCTGGCTGGGGCAATGACACCACTCCATGGGACGATTACCTCTACCCTCCCCTAAACCCAAAGCCCAAGCAGCTCATGCACCACAGAGGTGAGGAAGGTCATTATCTCCCTCTGAATTCCATCCTGGTTTGAGCTGTACATCAAGGACGTCAACATTTCTGCAGGTAAACCGAAGGTTCACCTGACCAGCGACAGTCCGGCTGTCAACGGCTCTGTCATCACCTTCACCGCCAAGCTGGAGTATCCTCCATGTCAGAAGGAGGACGCCAACGGGGACCTTGTGTGGGACAGCCACTGTGAGGATGGTATGGATCTGGAAGGCTCAGGTGCTGCCACAAAGCACGGCGGGTCTAAACTCTGGAACACCACTGTTCACTAGAGAGCATAAATTTTGTTTGTTTTCCAAGCAAGAAGTCCAAAAATAATTTTTTGGAGATATTTTGCTAAAAACATCTACCATAGCTGGGAAAAGACCTAAAACAATCCTTAGAGCTGAGGGACCTCCATGTTCCGAGAGAGTTATGCACCTTCAATGAGTGACCTATTTTAAAACCTTTTTCATATACAAGGCACACTGGATTATAAGGCGCATCTGATTATAAGGCACACCTTCAATGAATGGCTTATTTTAAAACAGTTTTCATGTATAGGGTGCACTAGATTATAAGGTGCACTGTCGGTTTTTGAGAAAATTAAAGGCTTTTACGTGTGCCTTATAGTGCGGACAATAGTGTATATGTGTACCTTGATTAATTTTCCTCTACTCGTTTCTCTGAGCAGCAAACGGTCAGGTGAATTCTGGTTTCGTGTATAACTGGACTTCCTGGATGGACGACTACGGTTTTGGAAAGTGCACTGATTTGAAGAGATGTAACGTGTTTCCCGACGGGAAGCCTTTCCCGCTGAGCAGCGACTGGAGACGCAAAAGCTACGTCTACGTCTGGCACACGATGGGTGAGGAGACGCAAGCCATCAGATTTTCACACAAGCAAAACAGGACTAACATTTTTTATTTATTTTTTAATCTTCATGCCTCTTCTTTGTCTCAGGCCAGTATTTCGAGACAAACGACGGTTCCTCCTCCAGCGTGACCCTCAACACCACCGCTATGCCTCTGGGTGGGGAGGTGATGGAAGTGATGGTCTACAGGAAACGTGAGCGTAGGAAATACAGCCCCCTCACCACCGACAGCGACGTTTTCTACATCACAGGTGGAAATGAATATCAGTCGTTGTCCTTTTAGCCAAACTGGCAAATTTAGAAGTAAAAAGACTGTATTTTGATGGCTCCCTCACAGATACGATCCCCGTGGCAGTCAACATTTTCCAGAAAGCTGCACTCAACCAGTCCGATAACGTTTTCTTTCGTGGTGAGGACATCTTTTTCAAAGTCCTGCTCCACGATCCCAGCGGTTACCTGAAAACGGCCGCCTCCATCGACTACGTGTGGGACTTCAGGGACGGGAACCAGCTGGTGACGCATCGCGATCTGACCGCACACACTTACAGCAAGGTGGGGAACATGAGTGTCACACTGGTGGTGGAGGCAGCGTTCCCTATTGAGTGTCCACCCACTGTTCTCCCTCCAACCCCCAGGAGCTCCACGACATCACCCTCCACAGGTATCAGAGATGGAGACACACACACACACACACACCCGGAATAATTTCATAGTGTGTAACTCAAGTGCTATAAACAATCAAGTCAGGTTGGAGGAAATAAAAAAATGACAAATTCCAAACTAAAACGCTTTCTTCGTCTGGTCCTTCAGAGGTTCCCACTCCTGCTGTCACTTTCAAGACGGAGACCACCCAGGGTAAGAACCACAGCTTACAGTGTCTTTATGGTAGTGTAAGAGAGGAGGTGCACGTACTTGAGCAGGTTGTCAGTCCTTGGATATGATTGGCTGAATGGATCACATGTTGTTGTCCATTCCGTCCACTTCATATCACCAGCATCCAGCACCAGCCATCCCCCCACATCTTCTTCCTCCATCATCGACACGACATCAAGCGAACCCGCCACCGAGCCTTTCCCCTCCACTTCAAGCGAGACCCCAGAGTATGACCCCTCCCCACTGGTGGGGCTCCAAACCAGGCCCCTTGAAAGGAATGGGTGTTTCCGTTATGTTTATGGAACCTTTCAAGGCAACATCACTATTATCGGTAGGTGGGAGGGGACAGTTTGCTTTTCACTGGTGCACATGTGAGTCCACCAGTGAAATTTTTTATTTTAGCTTGTTAATTTTATGGGGATATGGTTACACATCTAAATCCCCATGCATTAATCTGCTATCTCCAGAGCCCAAGTACGCCCTGAAGGGCCTGACACGTAGTCACATTGTGGGTGTGACTACTACCAGGGTGAGCAACACTGATGTCCACTTTCAGGTGAAGTGTCTAGGAAAGTGAGTATTTCTATTAAAATATATTTTAATTTAATATTCATTTTTAGAAGTTTGTTTTTATTGACTGTTGTTGGCTTGGAATAAAATATCTAATAGCACAATATATACCTCTACATACGAGCTGCTATGATACGATGACATCATGACCTTCATTTATCCCCTTATCTCTCCACCCATAATCCCCAGCATCCCCACTTCAGCTTGCACTGTTATTTCGGACCCCACTTGCCGTCTGGTGCGTGGCATTGTGTGCGACGACGTGCCGCCGGCGTCCAAATGTGAAGTGCATCTGACGCGAGCTTTCTCTGAGCCCGGCACCTACTGTGTGAACATCACCCTGGGGGACTCCAGCAGCCTGAGCCTGACCAGCACCACAGTCACCATCAATAAGTCTCAGGATGTACCCGGTCAGTTCCAGAACTACATTCTGTAGATCCTCACCCCACATCCACAAATCATGAACCCAAACCTTTTTTCTTCTTGTAAATCCTCTGTAGTGTCCAAGACGTCCCGCGCCACAGAGGTGGTGCTCTCCTCCGCCGCTGTTCTGGTGGCCGTCTTTGGATTCATCGCATATCTGGTCTGCAAGTGAGTAGTTTTTACATGCGTGTGTGTGTGTGTGTGTGTGTAGTGCAAGCCGCTGCATGGGGACATAATCATTCCCTTAAAGATGCATCACAGCCCCCCATTCCTCATCTCTTTTTTTCCCGTTTCCCCAGGCGTTACAAGGTCTACCGCCCCATCAGTAGGTCGCAGGTTGGGAACGCCCGCGCTGGGGTCAAGGGTCGCATCATCCGTCTGAAAGAGGCCCTCTTCATCCCCAACGAGGAGAGTCATCATCTGCTGACTGAGCGACGCCCCCTGCAGGCTTGAGCTTCCCTAAAACATTTACTACCTTTGTCAAAAGTACTGAATAATCATGACTAAAATTGACGTATTATATTGGTATATCACAGCGGAAAAGTCAATAACTCTTGTTTTTGTCCTTTTTTTGGCAAAATAGTGTTGGCTTCTGCAAACTGCTAATGCTAGAATGGCATGTAAGATTTACTTAAGAGGCTTTAAATGTTTGAAGTACCAGCCCTTATGTTTCGTCTCATCACCTGATGAATCAGGAGGCAGCGGATCGAGACGGACCACCACGTGTCTGTTGCTTTCTCAGTACGCTGTAATTTTCAGTTTGACATCTTACTGGTAAAGAAATAAATTGCACATATCTGAAAAGGAAAATTCAACTAAGACTCATTTTAACTGGACTGGGGTTATTAAGTCTGGTTTTACCAAACAAGCAAAGTGCAGTCTGTTTGATTAGAGTACAAGCCATTCCATTATTGTTCAGCAATGATTAAATCAGTCAGTGTGACCAATAACTATATTTGGAAACGGAATGTCAGTCGGGTCTGACAAGGACGTTTCGGTTATAATTTATTTCAGTTGAACCAAATTATCAGACGTTTGTCAAGATTCCTCTTGAGAAACTATTTTCTTCTGTATGAAGTAAAAAAATTATAGCTCGTTTAATTTGATTTGGTCTGAACTGACATTTCACATCCGTCACATTCACAGATGAAAGAATCAAAAAATTGCATAACATGTCCCATAAAGCGACCTACCTTTATTCTTCAGATTTGCATAATCAGACTTGACTAAAATAAAGCCTAACTAAACTAGCGATCTGAATAGCCAAATATACCTACATAGAATAAAAGGATTTATACATTACAGTTCTGGCTCTAAACCAGGGACGTGAAGTTAAAACTTCAAATATTGTCAGTGTCCAAAGAAGAAGCAAAAAAAAAGTTTTAATTTTTTTTTTTTTATTCAGAGGCATTTGCAAGTGGAGCTGTGTGTGAGGGGGAGGTGAAGGGGCACAAGCATGGTTGCACAGAGGGGGAGGAGGGAATATCATGCTGAAAGTTAGATCACTTTTCCAAAGAACTCAGACCCAGTCCCTCATATCTGTCTCATACCAAGTTGATGTTCCACGTTACACAGCCTAGAAATGCTAACAGAAGAAAATGGCTACCAAGTGTAGAGCGAGTGTAGCATTTGTGAAAGACAAGGGAATAAAGACATGATTTTTTTTATCCATTTTGAAGTCTTACAAATCAGGAACCAAAACAAAAAAAAAAGTAGGCCTTTTTTCTTTACAAAAAGTATTCTCATTTAACTACTGAATACAAAATCAAACACGTAATTTGACCTTTTTCCACAAAAAAAAAAAAAAAAAACCAAGCTAAAGTTCAGATACATGTTAGCCACACCAAAATTAGAAAGCAGAAAGAAATTGTTTGAGGATTTCAATTAAGCCAAAAGGAGTATATATAAACACTTGTAAAAGAATTATTATTTTTTGATCAATTTCGATTCTCAATTCTAAACAGTACATGATTCACTTTTTTTTTTCCATATCTGGAAAAGCATAGGGAAGCAAAAAGGAGGGGGGGGGGGGGGATGGTCTAAATTCTAACAAATAGAAGATGCCTCTACTTCAAATACACATCTAAAGAGGTAGATCAAAACAAACTGGGTGAGGGGAAAGGAGCGAGTAAGGTGGTTTGGCGGCGGTGGGGGGGGGGTCAGGGAAAATTTTAAGTATCACTTGTGCCCCTCAGTTAAGCGCGGTGTTAGGATGGCGCACCCATGTTCAAAGAAGTGATCGGGGGGGGGGACTGAGGTATTGGTGCGCGCTGGCGCTTGAGGGAGGGGGGGGGCAGGGTGGGATGCCTAGTGCCACAACAAACCCCCACCCCCCCTCAGCTGAGGTAGACGGCGTTCTACTGTGGAAGCATGGATACACAAGCACGTTTACCACAATCGACATATTTACATTCGGCATGAAGAGACAAATGAAATTTTTTTTGTACTTAACATTTGGATTCCTTCTTATCCCCATTCAGTTCATTCAGTCATCTGTGTGACTTTTCAAGCTTTTTTTTTTTCTCGCTGTATTAACAAATTAAAACATCCTAGTTAAATTTGTTGTCTATTCTTAAATGATTTTCCTATAGCATAATTAAAAAAAAAAATGTGTCTCAAGTGTGACTCCCCCTACCCTCACCATGCAGTGAACAATGCTAACATTGACTTCATGATCTGGCTTCAAGGGACACTCCGAAATGACAAAGCTTGCTCCATGATAATAAACCTAGTCGGACTTGGACTTGCAAAAAAACCCCAAAAACCAAAAAACCCATCATTTAAGTGGCAGACGGTCTGAGAACAGAAGAGACGAGATGCTCCGCTGACTCGTGGGCAGCGTTAAAGAGGACCGCGTCCGTACTGCGATGCCCTGACCACAGCCCTCCTCGGAAGGCAAAAAGGACTTTTTCTTGACAAAATAAAAGCACCATTTCCAATAACGTCAATCCAAAACTAAATGGCATTGCTGCAATTGTGTACGGTTGGCATTATTTGCATGTTTTTTTTTTCAGATGTTTTGTACGGTTTTTCAGAAGATGGTGGACCCTCAGGGGAAAAACTGAGGCGAGTTTCTCGGTACTCCTGTCAGCCGCCAGCTGAGGGGGGCGCCAACTCTTGTTCAGGGGCTGCTATGTACAAATAGACTTTATGTACAGGGTCAACTTAAGTCACACATACACATGAACAATGCCACCTAAAGCACAAGAGTTGTAGGCAAGGTCAGTTGGCAGCTGACCAAATTTTAAATTTTTCTTAAAAAAATAAAAATGTTCAAAGACTATCAGCTTTATAAAGTATACAAAATACCACAAAAGCAAAATAAAAAAGAAAGGAACATTTTTTTCATATATATATAATCATTTTCTCTTCTGAGGTACTAGATCCTGAGGTAGTTACGTAAAATGCATATTAAATTGGTTTTCCTGGGCAGCAGCTGTTCGGCACCATTTCCTCAAGTGTCAGTCATGGCGCTGCCCTCACCTCTAAATATATCTTCATCTATGTATATAGGTCTATCTATAAAATGCATCCAAATTTATAAAATGCCACTATCATTACAAGGGCAGGACACCCAATATAATCCACCCTTTTCAGGGGTCCTGTCCTGAAACAAGATTTTTTTTTTTTTTCCCCTAAACATGGCCCACCCATTCTGAGCCAACCCTCCCCCAAAATAAACTTCTGTTGGTCCAACAAGGACCGTTATTATAGCAATGCCTTTTCCTTTCCACAGAAAACTCATGAGAAAGCTTCATCAACCAATTTAACACAACAAAAAAAACTGAAGTCAACCGATCTCTCTTGTCAGGTTTGAAGTACCACACCAATGAGGTGATAGGAGGGGGGGGGGATCCTTATTTCTTCTTTGTGTTTCTAGTGTAAAAAAAAAGAAAAAGAACAAAATAAAGGTAGCACACCCGTGGTTGGGAGGAGGGCGGTTGAGGGGTGCATACGTGTGAGGGCAGGTGACATTGTTGGGGAGCCCTCAGAAGTACATTCTCAAAGAGATGCAGAGAGGTAAGGTGGGTGGAGGTCTAGGGTCTCTTATTAGCCACACTTGAAGGTTCATCAAGTAAGACAGGGGGTGTAGATGTTTGGCTGGGTTCTGATAACCTTTGACCCCTGAGATAAGTATTACGACCACTTGTCTTCTCCCCCTGGACTCTGCTGCATCTGTCCATCTGTCGAGTCTTCTGGCAGATTGGGTCACCTTTCCTCCAGGTCCGCTGGATCCTCACTTCCTCCGGGGCAGCGGAGGTGGGGCTCCAGATGTGGGCTTCGGTTGCTGCTGCCTCCTAACCTGCGCCAGAATCTCTTGAATCTTTCTCTGGGCCAGCTAGATAAAACGGAAGAAAACAAAGAGCACGTTACCACTCAATCAAATCAAAAAGGATCCTGTGTTATAAAGGAGGTAACTGAGGGTTTCAATCACATGTGTTAAACTCAAGGCCCGGGGGCCAAATGTGGCCCACCACATCCTTTTATGTGGCCCGCGAGAGCATAAAAGGTCAGCGTGTCTAGAAATAAATAGGTCAAAGGTGTGCCATGACCAAAAACTACATTTCCCACAATGCAGTAACCAAGCCCATTGTAACTTTGACAAAATCATTTTGAACAAAGTTAATGTCCTAACTTGTGTTTGACGTCATTTTTCTTTCAAGTTTGATCCTTGATTGAGTTTTGTGGAGTTTTTTTATAACCTGTCAAATTAAAAGGATTTGTGTTATAACAGAGAAACTTATATTTTTTCTGTGTAGCTAATGTTTGTGACTGAAATAAGTAATAAATTCAGAGTTATTTAACATTAAGCAGTAGTTATTTTACATTTATTTTACATTACATTGAGTTAAATTTAGTTACATTAACAAGTTACATCTGGACCTTTGAGGACAGCCATTATGCTGATGTGGCCCTCAGTGAAAATGAGTTTGACACCCCTGGTTTAAGTGATTGGATCAAATGGAATGCGACATAACTATTTATGCTCCATCTACATACGTTTTGGTATCTTCATGCTGAAGACATACCAAAGGCTGTAAGTGAGGGGTATCAAACCCATTTGTCACTGAGGGCCACATCAGCATAACGGCTGTCCTCAAAGGGCCCGATTAAAACTATAAATGTAACTAAATGTAAGTCAATGTAATGTAAAATAAATACAACTATGTCTAAATGTTAAATAACTGAATTTATTATTCAAGTTGCACAAAATATGTTTATCTGTTAAAACGAATACTTTTGTCAGGTTATGAATCCCACGGAACTCCATCAATCAAGGATCAAACTATCAAAGAGAATAAAGAAAAATAACATCAAACAAAAGTTAGAACATAAACTTTGTCCAAAATGTTTTTTTCAAAGTTAGATGGGCTTAATTACTGCATTGTGGGAAATGTAGTTTTGGTCAAAGCACACTTTTGACCCATTTACTTTTAGACACTGATCTTTTATGCTCTCGCAGGCCACAAAAAAAAATGTGGCAGGCCACGTCTGGCCCCCAGGCCTTGACATGCTCTAAGCATTTCTGCTTTATACTTTGCTTTTTGACTGTAGAATTGCTCATTAGTTATTTATAGTGGCGTAAACAGGTTGGCAGTTCCTTAAAGCAGCAACCTTTATCTGACTACATTGCAAATTGCAGAGGACTTATGCCCCAGGGCAATCAGACCTCCAAGGTACTGTTCATCTTTGTTTCCTTTGTAGAAACACACCTGACACGCAAAGAAGTGTCCGCTGATCTTTACTATAACCTGGTCCGTCTCATCAGGCGTCTGGTCCCTGGGCACCACCACCTCAGCACAGGTCAGGTTCTGCAGGTCGTTCACCTGCAGCCACACACAAAAATAAAGTTCTAAAACTAAAGTTAAGACAAGAACACCAACACTTAAGTTTGTTGGAATCATCTTGCTCATGCACAGTTAAGTTTCACAGTTTAAAAGTTTGGGTTCTTTCGATTATTTGCTCATCCTCCGTTACCGTTTTTCCACCTTTCCCGATGACTCGTCCAGCAGCGAAAGATGGAACTTTGATATGAGCCTCCAGCTTCACCTCTTCCTTGGGTCCAAAAAAATTCTCTTCCTTCAGCTTGCCAAAGATACGGCACTGAGCCTGCAGCCAAACGATTTAGAACACGCATTACTCCAGCTGTCTTGAAATGATTTTTCTCCAACAAAATTAAAACAAGCAAACAATATTTCTCGAGTGGCTGCTTAGACCCTCTTACATAATAATAAAACCTGCAAATTCAATGAGCCAGACTGCAAAATGAGTCATCCAACAGCTGCCATGTGGCTCCATTCGTTTATTGCGACCAACGGTCTTTTTTAAGTATTTTGTGAAGAGGTCTGACACCTTAAACTGAGCCTCAGGTGGTCCGACGATGATAACCATCCTCTGCTTGGCATCCATTCCTTCTGCTGGTGCAATCTGAAGCAGGGCAGAAACCCCGCATTAGAAAGAGGTAACCCTCACTTTTGCTTCCAATACCCATCATTCATGTGAGAGCAGGTCGACGGCCGACATTGACCGACATTCCACACTTCATCTCCCGTTCTGTCACTGACCTTGATTGAGGCTCCCGCAAAGTGCGACAGCTGCTTGATGTGTTGACCCTGTTTTCCAATGATGGCTCCGACTGCAAGTGCAGGGATGAACAGGTGAACCGTCTCAGACTCCGGCTGTCCCTGTTAGGTACAAACATGTCAGCGCAACTGCGACCGGAGGATCGTAGTAGCGCTGATGCACACAGTAGATCCTGCAAAAGCAGTTAGATTCTTTTAGCATCATCTGCACTCATGCCCTCCACTTGAAAGCTGGTCAGAAATGACTTCCGTTGTCTATTTAATCCTGTTATCAAAAGCCACAATCCCAGTTTGCAGCATGCGTCAGTTTAGTGATTCCATCTGAGAAACAATCAAGTGTTCAAGCGGTGTCTAGTGGTTTTTCTCTATTGCCCCATGCTCTTATGTCCAAAAGGAGATGACAGCATGGTTGCGCACACCACTTTTCCTTCTTCAGGCGTGTTTGCATCCTGAAGCTGGGCTTCAAAAGTCAACACTACAACTAGAAGCCAAGCTACCATTTTCCCCACAGGAATCATATCAACCTCTCCCATCAGGTGAACCGCTGCACAACAATTACAGCCCCAACTCCAAAGTTTAAAGATCAAGGAGCAACTTCAATGCAGCAGACCCTGCCCCACCCCCCAGTCCAGCAGCGAGCAGACAACACCGTGCAAACCGCTTTTGGGACAGGGACTTTCATTAACAGGCTGGCTGCTCGCCGACAGCACAGAAGCCCAAAATGGACCCTCAATCACATAAAGACCGAACTAAAGCAAAAAAATAAAATGAAACTACCTGAATTTTGTTCTTTTTTTTTTCAGTTAGCCAACATCAAAGTTAAATATCTCGCTAGAAATCACAAACATAGCCAACCGATGGGTTGTAACAGCAGGATATGGAACACTGGACGTCGTGTGACAGAGACGATGTCTTACGCCGAATGAAGAACATCCACCATGAGCTCCAGGAGGGGGAACACTGGACATAGTGGGACTCATCCCTGGTGCTCCACTGGGGAACAAACCCAACGCATTCAGATTCAAGCCTGGAATCAGGTTGGACTGGAGCTGCAGAGAAAAAACATTTGTTTATGTGATCTCAAGAAACTTGAGATTTTACAGAAAGGTCCCTGCACTCCTATCTATCGACTTTATCAAATGAAACTTCCTAGTGAAAGATTTTTACACTTCCCTTAGAAGATTATCTTATTGTGTATTTGCCAAACATTCTTACATTCATAGCAGCCATGTCACTGTCATAGGACTCCCTGATCTTCTTCATCACCTCCTCTTCTGCTTTTGCGCACGCCTCAATGGTGCCTTTCACTGTAATGGTCCGCTCAGGGTTATAGAGGGTCAAGTCCTGGAGACTGTGTGGAGAAATAGTGTACAATAGAATATTAATACTTGGCACCATTTAAAATGCAAGCTAAGCGGCTGTTTTAATGAATGGGCTTCATCGACTGAAAATAGCGTTATTTAATTTTAAAAAAACATGTCCGAACTCTTACGGTGAAATTGTGATCTTGGTGCAGGTATCCTGTTCAATTTTCTTCAAGTTGCGTCCTTCCTTTCCGATTAATCTTCCTACAAAGTTGTTGTGTGCAAGTATCTTCAGTGGAATCTCTTCGGTGCTGCAACGGAAGAGAAAAATTAAGTTTTTCTAGTTAAATACTTCTTACCTGTGTTTAAATATTCACACACAGTCTACCATTGTTTTAAAGCATGCCAACTTTGTTTTACATCCTGTTCCTTTCATAATTAAATTCAGTAAAATGCAAGATGCTGATGGTTTCATGTTTGTGCAGGAACCAACAAACAGATCAAGATTTTTCATTGACAACATGGAAAATTTACAATTCACAATTATTATGAACGACAGCATTTTCCGCATTATAAAGGTGCACCTAAAAACCTTTAAGTTTCTCAAAAACAAACAGTGCGCCTTATAATCCAGTGCGCCTTATATATGAAAAGGATTTTAAAATAGGCCATTCATTGAAGGTGCACCTTATAATCAGATGTGCTATATAAGCCAGTGCGCTTTATAATCTAGTGTGCCTTATTAAATTTTCTTTGAAATAGGCCATTAGTTGAAGGTGCGCCTTATAATCCAGGGCGCCTTATAGCGTGAAAAATACCTTATAAGTATTTAAATGAATATTCTGCCATTCATATTTTGGCAAACACTTACAATTTTGTGTCAAGTGCTTCTTTCTGCATGATTTCCAGGATCGTTGTACAAGCACTCGAACAACCTTCAGGGGTGGAGTGAATTGTGATGGGCTTCTCCGCTGCACCTGCGTTCTCTTTCCTATGGATGTCAATCCTGAAGTAAACACAAGACTTCATGTTAAATCACTCCATTCACAGAGAGTCACCTCACTGTGTCCTACATAAAGCAAATATATCAATACAAGACTGAGCGGTAGAAGATAACAAAAGAACGAGAAGTGAGTCACAACACATTAAAACTACATTCAAGACTTGCAGCTAAAGGAAGAAAAAGGCCTTTTAACAGTAGAATATAAGTTACACAGTAGCTACAGAGAAGAGAAAGCTTTAAAATTTAAGGGACTTCTGCAATTTGGGGCTGAATTGACGTTTTCTGGGAGTTGTTTCAGACATGCAGTGAACAAAAAAAATGAACTTTTCACAGTTAGTTATGACTCAGGGGATTGTAAGCAGACCTGTCCCATAACAGATCAGAAATATCTTTTGGCCTTTTACTACAGAGTGTTTTAAAAACCAGATGTTAAACTTCTTACGTCTTCGGACTACCGTTAGCACATGGGTCTCAGTGGTCGACGGAGTTCTGTTGCTGCATTCTGATAAACTTAAAAATCAAATGTTGAGCCCAATAAAGTTAAAGCAGACAGAATCACGCTCTTATTCTTAAGACAAGATAAATCTAACCTTCATATGATGTGATATGTGATGACATCACTTTAGATCCAACTTAATGCATGGCTAAATGAATGGATTTATGATCCTAAAAGTGTTTTGACTACAACTGAATCACTGGCATTTAAACCATTATTTGTTTTACTGAAGAAACTGTTTGCACATTAAATTGTTATGCGAGTGCTGGTAAGATAGTTGGTGGTTTTCCCATAAACCATCGGAGGAAGCATGAAGATGGTTAAACACATGTGGACCATAAATGGAGCCTTGGAGGATGTGGTTTTACCAATGGACACATAAAACAGTCCTGTTCCTTTATGTAGGATTCATACAGGCTTTATTACTCTGCTCTGAGAGCACAACTCAATTTTACAGTTAAATTGTTAATGTTGAAAAAGACAAATTTAAAACTGAAAATTTCTACCCTTTGCTTAAATGGGCATCATTCAACACCAGCATGTGCAATCTGTAAGCCGCGGTGTGATTAGAGGCCTGACAGGAATATGTCAAAACAATTGTCAAGTGCAGAGAGGGTTTAAAGCTGATAGAGAAAGATTGCCTTTGTGTTGATTTTATATAATGATTTAATTTGATCTTATAAAATGTGAACTACTATTTTAAGATTCTTTTTTTCTTTCTAGGAGTCACTTTAATAACTGCAGTTTTTAGAGCATGTAATAGCCTCAGGAGAAAAACGTAAAAGGCAGACGCATTTAAAACGCTTTCCTTCAAGGCCATGTGGTTATAAGACGCAAATGTATCATGCCAGCTCAATTTATTTTAAGGACATGCCCCCTATACATGATATAGATTAACAGAAATCATCTATTTTTCTGGGTTTTAGAGCAGCAAAGAGAAACTCATTGCACGATATATTGTATTAACCGGCACAATGTGTCATCCTGTCACCAGCAGTTAATAAGACACATGGATCATCATCGTTGTCCATCGAGTCAAAGAGCTGCCTCACATTTCTCAGGTCTAAATAATGAAAGCAAAGTTACTATTGATTTCATTACAAAGCTGGATATTCATTTCTGGCCACCAGGCATGAGTTTTCAGATAAAAGTCCCTTTTTACCAGTGAGACATCTCTCCTTGACGCTTCTGTTCAGACTTCACAGGAAAAACTAATCTGATTTAAATGTCTAACCATTCTGACGCTTGAATAGCACAGCAACAACCTGAGCAGTTAACCGACAAGTTCAGTATTGATGTCTGACCTCTGTGTACGTACTTTGAGTGAGTCTGTTTGGTGATGTTGCGGATGGTGGCGCCCTCCTTGCCGATAATCGCCCCAACAAACTGCGTGGGGACCAGCATGCGCAATGGGATGTCTGACTGCACTTTGGGCCGGGCGCCCAGTCCTGGAGAGCTGGAACGAGGGAGTCCACGACTACTGAAGCCTCTCCTGCCCCCCAGTGGAGCACCCTCCGGAGCAGCCGATTCATCTGGGATATAGGACACCTTCAAGGCATAGTTCTCCATCATAGAGCCGTTCAGCTTCTCCATCGCCCTGGAGAACGGAAAAGACAAGTCTTGTATTGTTGATTGCCACTAAGTGCATGAATGAACAGTAGGGAAGCTGGGAAACAAATATATGTGGAGGCAATCAGAAGTGCTTCCTGTCTGATTTTGCTCCCATCAATGAGAAAACAAACAGTAGGGACATTAAAAACAGAACCAAAAGGGAGGAGGTTCCAAAAAAGACTTCCTTCACAGGACCCAACATCCTCAAGAGCGGCGGCAAAGTCACGGACAATTCACTCCGACCGCAAGAGGGAATTCACACATAATATACTACACATCTGCCCCAGCAGCCCCCCAAGATTTATTTTTGCAGTCAAACAATTAATCATGCCTGGAGAGTTTTGCGAGCCCGTGAACGCAGAGCAGCATTGTAGTCTGATTAATGTCCACCAGGGGGCACCAGATGGCTAATTTAACCCCCTCCCTCGTCATTATCTGTCAGGCTTAACACAACTTGTTTTTTAAGAGGGGGGGGAACCCAGGTGCTCTCAAACAGCTCCACACAGTGAGTTGAAGTCATTTCCAAAGCAGAACAGTGGGTGAAGTGGAAAACGTGTAAAGATCCAGGTCAAATACATCCAGAAAGATGAGTAGGAGGTTGATGTGAATACAGTGTGTGTGTGTGTGTGTGTGTGTGTGTGTGTGTGTGTGTGTGTGTGTGTGTGTGTGTGTGTGTGTGTGTGTGTGTGTGTGTGTGTGTGTACTCACAGCCTGGCCTGGTCCTTGGCTCCATATCGAACATTGACTACTGCGGTCTCTGTGTCAGTGTTTACTGTTGGGGGGACACACACCAGTCAATTCACACACTGAGTCATCTCAAAACAATTCACCAGTGACATATTTTTATTTAGTTCAAATAAAGTTCATTGGAAATTCTTCATTACTGTAATTTTTTTTTATACAAAATAACCAAAGTTGTTTCTATGGTTATATAAAAACTGCATTTTCAGTAAAATAAAAGTTGCATTGAGGAATTAAATTTTGCACAAATTGCTACACAACGCTTAAAGGACTGCATTTACCTTGTTCACAGCTCTCTACTGCACCATACTGAGCAAGCATACCATCCAATACCTAAGAAAAAAAAAATCCATGATTAATCACACTTGGGGGTGTTTACCAGAACCCCTGGAGTGACCAGGGACAACCTATGGGTACCAGTCCAGCTCACCTCATTCCCTACCTTGATAGGTGGGGACTTTGGCTTCTTGTTGAAAAGCCTCATTTAGACTTTTTAAATCTACCAAGGTGGTTTTTGTCCTGCGTTGGGGTTAACTATTTGACCTGTTGGTACAGTTGGTCGTATGATCGAGAGGAACTAAGCATATTTTGGGGCAGAATTGGGAGATTCAAAAAAACTTTAGACCCATTTTTTTGACTTGTCAATTACAAATAAATTACTGCAACGGCTGGAGCATGTGCAATGAGAAAAATGCACTTTGAATAAATCCAGACAGAAAAATTCAGGACACACAAACACCCCCTCCCCCTCCCATTTTATCAAATTTGAGGGCACATCTTGATAAATTTAGATTATGGTTTTAATTCAATAGATTGTTATGTCTTGGTA
>CM023622.1:13986159-14188659 GCA_013358685.1 Antennarius maculatus
GTATTTCATTCAAAACAGACAAAAGCCTATTACTGAATTGATACCAACTGGGAGAAAAAGCTATGATCCCACATGCGTTTACCTTCTTGCAGAAAATAAAAAAAGCCCTTGCCATATTAAAATCAAAAAAACAAGCATAACCCATCTTCAAAGTATGATTACGTGTTTGTTAGATCTATTACCACCAGGAAACGTTCAGAAACGAATACCCTCTCATTGAATGAGGGTGGAGCTCAACATGACAAAAAAAAAAAAGCAAAAAACAAAAAATAAATTCAGATGTTTCTAAATTATCCATAAAACAGATTTGAGTCACACAAGAAATTACACATGGGCAGGACAAATGCTTATATCCCCTCTTCTTTGTGGGTGGTGGGGAATTTTAGAAAAAAAAAGCCAACTGCAGTCCAGTAGGTGCTAGCAGCAACTAGTGGCATCTAAGCTCTAAAGCTACTGAGGCAAGCAGACAAAGACAAATCTCCACACTTGTAAATCACAATACACATTTTTGCAGATCTCTGCCAGAAGTCATGTGTATGAACAGTCAATGGAGACAGGCGTCAGAGGAACTGATGGATTCTGTGTTTTTAGCTCTTGGAGGAGAACACTTTTTTAGTCATTAATACCTACAGTATTTACTGATTTATCCTCATCGTTTACACAGGATTGAGACACAAGACTTCCTGCACACATTCACACTTCTAGAGATTATTTCACACATTTATAAATCTGATTACACCCATGGCTACACCATGCTCCACACACACACACACACACACACACACACACACACACACACACGAAAACAATTTTGCACCATATAAAAAGATTTTTTAAACAAGTGCAAGTTTGTGTGTATATTTTTTTTTTGCCATGCAAATATATACAAGTTGAAAAAATATTTTGGTGCGCAACTCTTTTAAAGATTCACAGCAAATCAGAAAGACTGATTTTATTTTATTTTTTCTGCCTATAATTCAAGGATAGCAACAGACATGAAGGCAATTTTTTCCTTTTTATTGTCTTGTATCACAGATATCAAACATTTGTAGGTGTGTTTTGATTATATTTGATAAAAATAACCCATAATGTCAAATTTTGTTCTCAAACGTCACAACCTTTGTTTTTAAATTTAGACATAGATGAATCTCTAAAAACAAACCTAAAGTTACGCTTCTTTCCTGCCTAGCGAGCGTACTGATTAAGTTCCATTTTCTCCAAATTCTGTCAGTGAAAAATCATGGTTAGTGCATCTTTAGTAAATTGTAATCGAGTCATTCAAAATCAAACACACTACACCCACCCATCCACACACACACACACACACACACACTCACAAACACACTGAATACCTCAACTATTTCAATTCCTTAGTTGGCTGGGATATCATGTGAAAGTCACTAAAATGTTTCAGAAATCCTCAGCTACCACATGCAATCAGCTCTGAGAGAATTAACTCATGTTCATTGAGGAACTTCAGATTATGTGACGCCCAGGAATCATTTAAAAACCAACATGTCTTTAAACCCGTGCACACACGGAGCCACAAGAAGCTTAAAAAGATCATAGAAGCAATAAGATTTCCTGCAACAGCCAGAAACATCAACTTGGAGATGTTCAAAACCACTTAAATCTTATGTCAAGCCCTAGGGTGTTTTTTTGTTTTGTGAACCACGACCATCTCTCCTGGCTTCTCCCATTCATCTAAAAATTACACAACCTCAATACTGAAATCTTAATTGTCCAATTTCCACTTTGAAATTATTTCTGCTGCACAAATGACAGGTCCGTCCTACTGGTTAGTGCGTGACACTGGCCTGACAAGCAGCGTCAAATCAAACATCTGCTCAATTGAAAGCAAAAAAAAAAAAGGGGGGAAGCAGAGTGACTCCAGAAGTCACTTAACGACAACCCAATTGAGGAACCCAAAGGTTGTCCTCTGCCCTGGAAGCAGCTAGCACTCACCTCCCACTGCATGTGAGGCGGGATGTTCCTGATCTGCAGCTTACAGCTCCTGGAAAGAGAACAAGGGAGAGGAGTGGGGGATGGATAAAGGCGGAGGGAGAGAAAAGAAATTGATGAAGGAAGATTGAGGGGAGATGGGGAAAGGGGAGGGGGGGAAAGGCGGTTAATAGCTGACAATACCAAGGGCACAATGATAAAAATGATAGAAAAGGGATCTTAAAATTTTTAAAAAAAAAAAAAAAAGGAAGCATTTTGTTCCCTTCCTCCATCAAGACCAGGGTGGAGATCCTGCAGACATGCTTTAATTCTAATTGCAATCCTGCAGGTGCACTGAGGCGCCTCCCATACACACACACACACACACAAAAAACATGGGAAACTGCCAAGGGGAAAAAAAAGCAGGAATTACCTCTGCGTGGCCTAAAAGATCTAAATTTATCCATTAATAAACCACAACACCCTTTATCCCAGATCACCCATCGGGTCACACCGAGCCTTTAGAATGAGAAGAGATGCAGGAGCAGCAGAAGCGGAAAATATGAAGGTCATTGATACATCATTGCAAAATGTCTTGTCTACACCTCCACTGGGGGCAGGAGTAGCTCGGTTCATGTGGGGCAGAATGGAGAGTGGACTGGTGGCTGAACAAGTGCCAGGTTCACCTCTAGGGCACTGCCCTTGAGCAAGGCACCGACCCCGTAAAAAAAAAAAAAAAAAGCCACTCAGCACACTGCCAATTGGCTGCCCATCACTTCAACACTGCCTTCTCTCTCTACTGCATGCGTGTGTGTGTGCGTATGTGTGTGCATTCACATGTTACACACGTCTGCGTGCAAGTGAGCGAATTGTGTTTGTTGTGTAAAAAAAACAAAAAAATTCCCCATGGCGGCATTCTTCTTCCATCACCGAATCATGGGGAGAAAACCAACGCAAGACACGAGCCCCACGTAGAATCAATACGGAACCAGAATCATCCAGCTGTTGTGGGTCAGGGGGGTGCGGGTGCAGGTGCTAGATGATCTATAGGGAATCTCCACCCGCTGTGTCACATTAGATTAAAACTGCACACTTGTTCGGAGAGTGGTGCTCGCAATCAGAAGCGAGTGGAGGGCGAGCGCCTACAATGACGCTGCTGTGTCATCACAAGGAACGACGAGGACAGACGTCCCCGATTCATCGCTTTAGCTTCGACGTTTGTCAATGTGGTTTCAGTTCACGAGTGTGTGCGGAGGTCATGCAGTGGAACTTGTTAATCAATAGGTCAGAGTTTCACCCCTCCCACCCCATCCTCCTCTGCATGTGGATGTTGTATAAAAATTGTGAGAAAAGCGAAGGCCACTCCAAAGTCCCTTAACTGTTGACACGCACTAACCTAAATAGCTAAAAAAGAAGAAAAAAAAAAAAAAGCATGATAATGTGTGATAACGCTAACCCTGACCCCAACCTATTTCTACACAGCTGTGCAATCACAGCCCAACATAGAATGTAGACGTCTTCTATGCAAAAAAACTTAAAGTCTCACATCGTACGTGCATCTCGTTCTTTTTTCCCCCCCCTTAAGCTTCACTGAACTGTTAAATGATGTCTAACATGTAGCTGATCTGGCAATTGCCATTTTGTAATCTGCTATGTAGAACACAACATAACACGAAGCATTTAAAAACTCACTCCATATACTGTGGACTCAAATGTAAGAAAAAAAAAAAAAAGGGAGGGGATGGGGGGTGGGGGTGCAACAGTAAAAAAGATTTAATTTTTAACAAATGCACATCTACGCAGTTCACGTGCAACAAGGGGCCCGCAAGAAAAAATTCCTCTGCTTGGTCGCTACCACCAAAAAAAAAAAAAAAAATCAAAACCGACAGCAGTTGGAAAGCATTTTGAAATTTTAGGAAGCTACTTCATTCTTAATGAGCAAAATGGTAAAGAAAAATTCCCCCAAAATACGTTCCAAGAGAAATTCCAGCCCGGTGTGACATTCCGGCATGATCTGGCCCCTCTCTCTCTCTCCCCCCCACCCACAAATTCTGTACGCTCTGCATTGCGGTGAGAGAGCGCCAAGTGAAATGTGCAAATGCACCAGGCGCTTCCAGTTGGATTAACCTATAGCTCCACACACACAAGTAGTCAGGGTATTGGGTGGGGGTGGTATACATTCCCAAGACCCCAGCCTTTGATTTCGGGAGGGGAGGGGGGGAGGGGGTGTTGAATGGGGTGTGGTTAGCCCTGTTTCAAGCAAGGGTAACAGGGGCCCTCTCTGCCCTGTGGGGGGTGGGGCCCTGTCGTCATGGACACGGACAAGTCCACTGACAGTAACACGTAGGATGGGGGGAGGGAAGGGCCAGGAGTATAACCGGTCATGTGACGGCCAACAGGAGGCTGGGAGGCTTTTAAAATCCGACCAGCGTTCTGAGCGAGCCCCCCCGTCCTTCGCCGCCTGCCTTGGAGACACAAGTGGGCGTCGACCGCCTTTGCACGACGAGGCTGCACCACACCTGAATCAACCTGCATTTATTCTTTTTTTCCTCTACCCTCGCTGAAGCATGGCTACGCCTTCAGGGATGTCGCGGGGGCCCATGAGATATGCGCCCAACTCCCCAAACACAGCCATTGACTATTCAACACGCTGGGTTTTGAATGACTGAGCTTCCTTGCAGGCTGGTTTGTTGCTGCCTGGTAGACAAACCCAGCACTGAATTAGCTCAAGTCAGCACTTCGACACGATTTGGTCAGAAATGTGTTAGGAAATGAGGAAAAAGTTGTGCACTGACCATCACATTTGTGCCTAAATCACCACAGATTGTTCTTTTTCTTTTTTAAAGAAATTCAAAAAGAGATTCTGATTTATGCTTAAGAAGAGGGAGAGGGAAGGAAAAACAAGGAGATACATACAGAATTCTCTCAGCGTATATCTACTCTCTTTGCAGGTGGGGCGCTACAGTGACCCTGTGACCCAAAATACTTCTAAGGAGAACCAGGAGCCACAACCAACGCCCCCCAAAAAAACAATGTGCACTATTGTCTCAATTTAAAGATGTTCTTTTGGAGCTTGATTCATTTAATTTTAAAAAATATTTTTAACAAGAGGCAACAGATCTGAAAATTGACACACACTCAACTCAACACTTTGCGACTCTACACATGTTGTAAATAAGTTGTACACACCAACACCTCTTCCCCTCACTCACACACACAAAGACTACCTCTCCCATTGCCACACCGTCTTTTCTCTTTACACGTGACTCATCAGGTGCATGTCGAAGAGCAACTTAGATTTTAATTCGTCTCTAACCTGTCAAACCACGCTGTACACAACAGCACTCCTGTAGCCCAACTGGTTTTACTTTAAAATAGGTGAAATGAAATAAATGATCAACTATTGGTTTAAATATATTCCATGTGGTGCAGCTGCACGACCGATTCAATGCATTTGTTTGTGTTAAAAAACTGGGTCAAAGGTGGGACTAGGATTTCCATCTCAAGCCAACAGTGCAAAAAGGTTTCTTTCAATTAAAATGTGAGTCTGATTATTAATAGTGCACAATTTAGATACCCTGTCAAAAATAAATAAAAATAAAAAGCCCAAGCTATTTGTCAAGAAACCAAAATGCCTGCATAAAATGTTTTCAGGCAAAGTTGTAGATCAACAACCATAAGGTGACTGAGAAGGATTTTCATGCCCACACAAACACACACACACACACACACACACACACGTACATGTGTACAAGGTACTTTCAGTTAATTTTGTTGTGTTTATGAATGCATCATATTTCCATAAGTTATTCCTAACGTGCAACGAATGCTTTGCTAACACACAAGGGATGATTCCAGTGAATTTCTGGAGACAATCATGACAGACGTAGAGGTGTGTTTATCAAAATGTTTAATTTCATGTTCTGTTTGGATCAAGGTGACGTGCCACACGCCACAGCACGTCACCACCACCACCACCCTCATCTAGCTCCATCTTAATGAGCACCAAACTCTGGTTACCTCACCTTGATGGGTCTACTACAGCACTTCCCCTTCCTGAGGGGGTTCAAAGGTTACACCACGGTGATTGGACGAGGCCACACTAGATAGTTACAGGATTGAACTGCAAAAGGGGCCCCTGTGTGGAAGTGTGTGCGGGTTTCCACACACAGAACACACAGAATACTGTTCCTATCGCCTGCTGTCATGTTCCACGTTGTCAAGGGAGGGCACATTTTTTGAAATGAGACTGGAACTAGTCGGTTTGCTTCCATAACTAAACACAGCAGGGCTGCACTGAACGTCAGGGATTTGCTTTTTTTTTTTTTTTTTTCTTTAGAACCAGGGAAAATTTGGAGAACGGTCTCAAAGATTTAAATGAGTATGCAGCTCACCTGGTTTATTTATCTATGGGATACAATTTCAACCAGGGAACACTACGACCTTCAGGTGGAAAATACAAAACCATGTCAAGATGTCAAAAAAAAAGTCTTCCTGATCTGTATTTCTAAACCAAATCTAAGTCACATCTGATTTGATGGCTAACACGCTTCACAGCATTTGAAGGAGAGGGAAAAAAAAACAACTGGGCGTTACTTTGCAAATTTAAAAGCAGATAGTTGAATCCTGACAAATGGCGTCATAATACTGCAAAAAAAACCCTCTATTTTTAGCTCGTTAGCACATCGCCTTATGATAAGAACTGGTGCGCCTTATGGAAATCATGTGTTTAAAAAAAAAAAAAATTCGACATCCAACATGGCTGCGGGGGTCCAAGTCAGCAAACGAAGGGTTGTTGTTTTTTTTGTGGATTTGGACCCTAAAACCTTCCGTTCCATTCGCGTTTGGGAGTCCATCTCGTGCAACAGCAGCACAATGTGCAGAGGAGGGCGGAAGCGCAGGGGCAGGGGGGAGAGAATGACGGGCAGATCCATCTCAAATGGACGACACAAGGCCTGCGCGCCTCACAACCAACACACACACACACACAGCACACGGTTTTATCCGAGCGCACACTTTTAATCGCCCCGTGGTTGGAGCGCAAATTACAAAATACAAGTGGTAGAGGGGGGGGGGGACAAGTGACAAAATACAAACATGTACTGCGTAAAGACAAACGCACGTCGGGTTTCAGAGAACCCCTGAGCCATGGCGAGAGGAGAGGAGGGAGTCCGCTCCACAAAAACCAAACGCCCCTTCTGTTTGACCCCAAAGCATTACGAGGAGAAAAAAAAAAAAGAAGCTATTTCACTAAATGGAAAATTATTCTCACTTAAATTACAAAATGTTCATTGGTGTACATTTATGGCAAATGTGGCTCAATAAAAACGCTCCATGCGAAGAGGAATTAAAAATTGAAGTAGAACTATGTATGTATGTATATATATATAAAAAACTCCACCTACCTTTGACGTTTAGGGACAGAGTGCTCCACTTCGATAACTTTCCCATGAAGTTCAACTTTACCTATAAAAACAAACCAAACTATTAATTTCTTGTGTCCTTCACCTCATTTAACAAGGCCTCCCCCATTTATTGCTTTTGGGCGTGCATTTTTTGGCTTTAGTGCTCTCTAGTCATTTTAAGTAGCCTGGGGTGGTGGTGGTGGGGGGGGGGCTGAAACAGACTCTCACGCATGGCCTAGTCTCGGATATATTTTTTTTTACGATAATGTGATTTTTAGTGACACCAACGTGTGAGAAAGTGTGAGAACAACCAACACCAGAAAGACACGAATGAACCAGACGTGACTCCAATTCAAAAATGAAAGCCCAACCAGATCAGATAAACTGATAAAACCTCCGTGAACTTTAATTTAATCACAAACCAGGGGATGAAACTAAACAGTATCCAGACGCAAACGGTCGCGTCGCTCTATTTAGTTGGCCTACATTTGACCAACACAATTAAACCACCTGGTGTGTCAGCGTGGACCAAGTGGCTTCACAGTATTGGGCGACTTGTGGCCACGGGAGAAATGCCTCCAATTTGGAATCAGGGATGATGGAATAAGTTCAAATTGAAACTGGTTGAAAGCAGTGACACACTACGGCCTCCAAATCGTGCCAAAGTGGTGTTGCGTGATAAGAGCCCCCACGATGAGGTTCACTTCACAGCTCGCTGCCTGCGCGCAACACACACACACACACACACACACAAAACCTGCATTTTAAAGAAAGGTTTGTTTTAACGCAATCACGCGGATGATTATCGAGCTACTCTTATAATGTAATTTTAAAAAGAGCAGAAATTTCACTTCATCCGGAGCAGCCATTTGTCTGAGCCCACGGGTGTCAAAAGGCCAAGTAAAGGTTGTGTGAGAGAAAGAAATGCTCTGATACACCCCCCCACCACCACCACACACACACACACACACACACACACACACACACACCACCCTACATGGCTGAAGTCAAGGCAATTGTAGCGATTCCGGGTTTTTTTTTTTTTACCCCACAAATCCCACTTTCAACTACAAAAATTTCTCACCTGAAAGAACATCAATGGCCTTCATCGCAGCCTTCTCGTCCGGGCAATCCACAAACGCATAGCCAGTTTTGACAAGAAATGGACCACTGAACGGAATCTTCCACTGCTCAAAGATAGTTTCGAAGTCCTCCTCTCTCGCCTCAGCGCTCACGTTTCCAATGTACAGCTTGTTCATGTTCTGCGCTGAAGGGTACAATCTTTATGCTGAGGGAGATGTAGTTGTTTGCGCGCACGAATATGCAGTGTTTGGAGTAGCCTAAATCGTTACTACTACGGGGCGGCTGTGGCGTGCTTCCCAGTCGTTCAAGCCACAGATAGATTTAAACTGGCAGCCTCAGTGCGCTTGCTTCTTCCTCGCCCCGCTGTTCTCTCTATCGCGCAATAAATAAAACGCTCAATTATTAAATACGTGTCCCCAAACGATGGCGGGCTGAGTGAAAAGGAGAAGGAAAAAAAAAAAAAAACAAAACTACTTTGAGTCTTCCTCCAAAACCCCTTGGCAAAGACACAGAGAATGTCACACACGGTAAAGCTGGCGCCCGCCTCCAAGTCTAGAGCCTAGAATAAGAAAAAGAAGAAGAAGAAGAAGAAGAAGGGGGGGAGAGAAAAAAAAATCCTCTGCTATTCCGGCTTTTTTGAATGAGCCACGTGTTCAAACTACAAATCAGCCCACACGTGAGGAATCCCAATTGCTCAATTAAGTGTTTGGGATTGGGGAAAATTGCACGGGAATCTTGGGGTGGGGACACTAAAGGGGAGTGGAGAATACAGGAGGGGACGAGTGGATTGGCGTTGAAGGGGAGAAAAAAAAAAAAAAAAACCTGGCGAGCGATGTGCGTAAAGGGATTCCGTGAGAACCCAGTGTGTCTTTTACTAGAATCACATTCTGTGCCTTTCTCTGCAAATCCGTTATTCTCATTGGTCGGTTGATGAATAGCGAGGCGGCGGTGCGCTCGCGCACGCCCATAACGGAGCGACGCAAATATTACTAAGGCTTTTTTGCGCACGGCTGTGCCTAAGTGCGCTGTTCTGATGACAAAGTCAGAGGAAAATGGGGGTGGGGTCACTCATTATTGTATTGCTCTATATTGTTAATTTGCATACTGAACACATTAAACATCTTGACTGAGGGAGGGTCCTGCGCTGCTCCTTAGACGTTCGCGCAATGCGCGACTGACACGTACGACTATCCACAGACGTCATCCATCTTGTCCAACTAGAACGAGGCCATGCCCTCCATAAACCACAGCTCCAAAGTCCACCAACAGGCCCGAATTACTTAATTGATCACATTGAGGGCTCGAATCGGGGTGCGATGCGCGCCTCCGCAACACAGGCGCGAATTTATTTTAATTCTAAGGGTGGTAAACAAAGCGGGAAGGCTGAGGCCTTGTAGACGGAGCACATGGCGAACACTCAGACCTATACCTCCAGCGTGGAGTAGCATTCACCAATAGAGGGAGGGGTCTCCCACAGCAAAAAGTGCCCCTAGCGTCGGATGCAACGCACAACGCAACCTATTCAACGTGTGGCTTACGTGTCAAAACTATTCCACGTCTCATTGAAAGTCACGAGAAAAGACCAAAAGTTGACTTGCGGGTCACTCCGTCAGAAAAAAAAAAGAACAGTGTTGACAGGATTGATGACTGATTGGATCAATACCTGTTGATGACACAAAGGTCGAGATAACGTTAGAGCGGACCATGTTTAAATAATGGAACCCCAAACTGAGAATTCACATGGAGACAGTGTATTTGGAAAGAAATCCATTTTTTTTTTATTTTCTTGATTTTTTAAAATTCTCATAACATTAATAACTATTCCAAATATCACCAGATTGAAGATTCAGTCTTTGTTTACTTGTGCTTGTTTTTTTTTTCCATGGGATCATCATTTAAATCCTGCACCTATGCTGCACCTATGCTATGATATATGAGATATGAGTTTCTGAAAAGCACTCATTTGGACTTATTTTTCCTTATGTAGTTATTTCTTGTGTTATTTTAAACATTTATTTTGAAAAAAGTTATTTGACAGTGTTAAAAAAATTTTTTTTATGTGTGCAGCCTGGACTGCAGCCCTTTGCAAGTTGAGTTGTGATGATAGCCCTGCGTCCCTCGGTGTTCGCGCATGAATAGACCTAGGTGCGCATGGCTCCAAAGGCGCTGAGCCCTCCAGTCACTGGCTCAGACCAGGTCCATGGTAGCCTCGCTGGGTTTACTCCTCAACTGCTGAGCAAACACACACAGCTCTCTGATTGGTCCGTCGCTTGTCCAATCAGCCAGCAGCAGACCCGTTCCGTACTACCGCTGCTGGCTCGGCCTCAACGCGCGCATTCATTGGCTCCCCCGGTTTGACTATTCTATAAGAATCAGCGCGCCAATTATGCATTCGCTCCATGGTTTCTCTGGTCGGCTTTGTCGTCGGACTAAAGATAAAACGAAACACGAGGCTGTGGCCAAATCCGCGGCGCCTCCTTATAGCCGATCCGAACTTTTCAGGAAGTTTAAGCTGTGTTTACATCCATGGAGCACTTGTGTAAACAGATTACTGGAAAAGTAAACAGAATGGAGCTTTAAATATACGATATTAGTCAAGTTTACGCTAAACTTTAATCGTATATTAATTTACATTAATGTATTAAAAGTTTTTCCACTTCAGATGCATATATTAACCTTATATATGACAAAATTAGAAATGGATCCACCTTGACGCTTTCCATTGGCCTGATTGGGTTGATACAATTTTTTACAACCTTGTTTATTTGTCTTCAGTGAATTCCACGTCACGTGAAATAACGAATCCCACGCGGAGGCGTTCATTCTAAATACACCCAGTCTGCCGTAAAGTGATTTTTCAGGCGGTGGATTTCTCAGACTGGACGTATGGAGACGGCGGTCATGTGCGCCGGTGCCGGTTGAAATGAAGTGATGCATGGCTGCAGGCGCTCTGTGCGCAGACTCTGCAGGCGGAGCGGTGAATGTATCGCTGAGGAATGTACAGAAAGTCTCCCCGCCCCCCACGCCCCCCTTCCTCAGTTGTCGGCCGTCCTCGCTATGGACAAATTCCATAGGGACACAAAACTGACATAAAGTTTCAGACTGGACTGCATCCTATGTGGGAAGATTGTCAGAGTAGGAAAAAGATCTGACAAAATCGATCTGGTGAAACATAGTCTGGGTTATTTCTAGAGAGGACAAGGAGGGGGGTTTAAGGGAGGGGAGGGGGGGCATGATTGTTTAAGTAAAAAGGATCTTATAGCCCAACTTTGCGCTGTTGGCCTCACTCCAACATGTAGACTGTCTGCGTCGCCAAGCGCGAAGTTCTTTTACGCACAAAAAAACCTGTAGGCACTGAATCAAGGGATTCTGTTATCCGGTGAGATTACTTTATTATTTTTTTTACTAATAACAGGCGATTTAAAAAATTTTAAAGCAATGTTTTCTTTCATACTTGTAACATTAAACCCACCGGATCGGACTGTCAGGGAAGAGAGTGGTCAACGCCATGTTGAGGAGAATCTACAGCTTTACAGTAACTTGGATTAATGGAAAGAATATCTACTCCGATGTTCACGCAGGGCTTTATTTCTAGTTGCAGAGACAGGCCTGTGTTTTCTATAGGAATCAGGAGTTTATAAAGGATCCAAGAGAAAACAAACGATGCGTTTTCTTCACAGAATGACCCGCAGGGTGACAACCTTCATCTCACTAGAAAATGGCGGTTTGCGCCCCTTTAAAATACATCCTGACAAACATTTCATTTTCCACAATAATTCTACACAGCAAGTGACTTTTAACCGTTATATAATAAATATATCAATACTGAATTGATATATCTATTATTTTTGTTATGTTCTTTTTTTTGGGGGAGAGAAATAAGTGTTTTTTAGTCACTTTTTCAAACAGCAGTGGAAATGATTAGAAAGAGTAGGAAAGGTGAACAAACCCTGGATCAATAAGGTTTAAAAATGTGACTAAAATGTGGGGATATTTTATGTCTTGAATGATCCTCTCGTGTTGTTTAAAAGGAGCACAAAAAAGCTGTTATTTTTTAGACGTCATACTATGATTTGTGTCATATGAAGCTCATTTTTTCATTAAATATTTCATTTGAAATAACTTAAATTCTGTTCACTTTGGATTTCTATATATTTTGTTTTAGTAACAGGTTGGAAATCTCTTAAATTTCTCAATTTTAACAAAAACGTCAAACACACATCTGTTGATTGCTGTATTGTTATTCATCTTTAGATAAGTGCATTTGGGTTGATGAGATGAACACATTTTAAATTTCTACCAAATCTGATGCAAGTGAGGGTTTTCACGTACAGTTACATGAATTCCTGCTGACTGTGTCACACATTGCAGCTTTCCTGTTTGTCTGGTCATTCTTGTGTCCCATAAAAACATTTTCTCTATGGCTTCTGTTGATTGGTTTAAGCATCTTCATGGATTCCTCGGTTTGGGGAAAATGTCCTTTTGAAACTAGTGGAAAACATTTTTTAAATTTATTATTTTCTGAAATAGGTGGCGTGTTGTATTTCACATTTTAATCACTAGAGATTGGATCATGTTAAAGGCACATGATGTGTTGAATTTGAATCAGATAGGATATTTGGTGTCACAATTTGAAATATTGCTGTCATTGACTTTTTAGAGGTAATCATGATTTCTTACGCATTTCATTAAATAAGTATTTTGTATAATTTATATGAAGAATTACATATGATTTGGTTTGGATTTAACAGGATTTTTCAAACAGTCACTTATTCAAATGTTAAATGCAAGTAAATTAACTTTTCTGCTGTGTGTCAATTAGCACTAACAAATGAGATTGAAAACTTATGATCAGTGTTTTCTAAGTAATTATAAAAATGTCACTCATCGAAACTAGTCCACAGTAAAAAAAAAAAAAACATTACACAATAAAAAACATCATTTACAGGCTCAATTTGAACCATTTTCTTTCATATTTATACAGGTGAACATATTTCATTTCAAACTTTCATTATCAGACATCTTCCACTGACTAACAAAGAACTTAACCCTTTCTATTGTGATAAAGCGATCATATTTTAAGTGATATTTCAGTTTGACGTCTGTGTCAGCTAGAACTCTGGCACAGGAATAAGACATTTAAATTGTTTTTCTGCTGCATCCTGATGAGGACAGCACCAAATCTGTACAAAAGAAAACCTAACAATTGGCTGCACAGATGAGCGAAAGGACTTGAACTATGTTGAGTTTTATTTCATTACATAAACTTACACAAGTTCTGCAGGAAGGTAGCTCAGGGATTCGTGTAGCTGTATGATTTATGTCTTATGAGTGTTGAAACTTTATTGAGAGACCTCAAACTTGGACCCTTCCAGCTCATCCTTACCTTGGAACATAATGATCTTTGAGTCAATGTGAACGAACACCACTCTGAGGGGCCCCACGACATGTCAGCAGTGATTATTAACATTCGACTGGAGTGCCTTTTTATTAGGGCTAAGGTCTACAGATAAGGAAGGCTCCACTCCTTCTGGTTTACTTTTGGGATTAGCCACTCAGTTGCATGATCTGTTTCAACCTTGTATCCCAAGCTGCATCTCATTTGGGATAAAAACTGATCAGGTTGTGCTGATGCAGTTTGCAAGTTTTTCAGAGCCAGAAATGATTGTTTTACTTAAAAACAATGTCACCAAACTGCTCCATGTTCTGTCAGCTCAACATTGACATGGAATAAATCTATTCAGCCAAGCAAAGCGCTTTTGTTGTTACAGTAACCATGTAGTTATGTCTCTGACCAAGCCATGTAGATGCAGAATACTTGTCAAGTTGCTGTTTTCTTACGTGAACTTTGTATCTTGCACAACAAAAGCCATCCCATAAAGGCTTGGTTAAAGTAATTTCCTCCATGTTTTAATTGGTGGATATTGAATTAGCGAAAACTGTAACAATGAAATATGCTATTTAAGACCGATTCAATAAAAAAACACTTTAAATCTGTGTGATCGTATACTTATGCATATCGTCTTGGCATTTGTCTTGTTCTTGTTCTGTGAAACTCCAACAAGCCGTTTTTACACCTCACCCACTCAACTTAAAGCACTAACTCCCACCTGAAAACCCAAAACTTCCAATTTCTCGCACATAAGTCAGAAAATGACATTACAATATTTGAGGTTTTCACATTTTTTGTATTTTCAACCAAAGAAACATTTATAAAAATGTAATATGATACTAAAACTGATAGAAAAACAAAAACTCATGCGCGAAGAGAAAACCAACCTCTGAACACTGGAATAAACAGCCATATTTACCTGTTACTTACCAGTTCAAGTGTCACTAACATTTACCAATCTTAGTTTTCTTTCTCCATCAGGACAAGAACCACATTATTGAGTAGACAGCACAACAATTGTAGGACATGAAAAAGTCTGTTTACTGCAGAAGACTGAAGAAGGGAGCAAGAATGAACAATAAACCAACAGTTTTGAGATCTCCCCTCACACACAGCAAAATGAATCAGAACGTCTAAAAATTAAGACATCTATTGCATGTAAACAAGAACTTCAGAGTTCTATTGCTATAGGCATGCCAGTTTATAATGTCCCTCTCAAACACACATTGAGAAATCACACACCATCAATTATTGGAGGGAAGCCAAACGCTGGAAGACGTGTCTTAATATCGCCCTGCGAACACAAAATGAAATGTGTGTTAGATTAGTTATGAGTCTGTTACTAATGAAAAGAAATCAATCAAGACGCGTAAATCTGTTTCAATTTACAGCCATCTGATTTCATGTCTGGACGTGATGTGATAGATGCACTTAGTGTTTCTACTCACACTTACGTGGGCTGTAGGAGCGAGACCGTGAGCGAGACCTGTACCGACCGTAGTAGGGCGATGGAGAGCGTCTGCGACTGCAAAGACGATGAAATGTTTTAGCTTTTTCATCCACACTAATGGTTGACATTGACATTGTACTCGGGTCATTACTCACCTATATCTATAGTCATACTCATCGTATCTGTCATAGCGGTCATAACCACCACGGTCATAGTATGAGTCTCTTCCCCTCCTGCTGCTTCCGCCACCACCACCTCCATTGCTGTTAAAAAAAAAAAAAAAAAAGAAGATAGGTCATTACTTCCAAGTGCCTTTCACTCGTAACACAAAAGAACATGTCAAAAGTGATACGAATTGCTCCGAATGAGTCCCAAAAAGGCTAGTTTGAAATGAAAATGGTGCGACTCCTGACATCAAAACATTAAATAATCCCACAGTCTCTTTTTACTCATGCAGGCTTCAATTAAATTTTATATAAATTCAAGGTTGTACAAAACATCAACAGTGTGACCCTTGTTAATACAAGACAACAGGTTAAGGATGATTTTACATTAAGGTTGATCTTACTGAGTGGGTCGGCCCATGTATATTCCTGGTGTGGGGGTATGGGGTCGTTTGGTGATAGAAAAATCCACTCTAATGCGCCTCCCATCCAGCTCCATGCCATTGGCTCGCTCCATTGCCTAAAGAAGGTAGGATGAGGAAAAAGATGTCAGACTAATGCAAATGGTTTCAGTTATTTAAGTCATTTAATTCATGAGTTCCATTATGACAGAAGGGGCGCTTGTAACAAAGCTGACATCTAGTGGCAAAGCTATGTAATCACACCCAAATAAACAACACCGTAGATTCATCTGCAGTGAAAAGCCTTTATGAACCTACAATTATTGATTATAGTGGGATGTCATTCAGGGAACTAATAAAATGTAAAATCAAAAAATAAGTACACCATCTGCTTTTCATTAAAACACTCCGTTTTGGTTCTCTGAGGTGGCACTTTGCCACTTTTGTTTGTCATATACAAACCCCAGATAAATGCAATTGACTATAACAGAACTGAATAATCATTGACTTTCTGATCACTAAATAAAACAGACTTCCAAATACCTCCTTGGAATCCTCAAGTCTCTCAAAGTAAATGAAAGCGAAGCCACGGGAGCGACCGGTGCGCTGATCGTACACCACATTAACCCCAGCCAGATGACCGTAACGTGAAAACACCTCCCTCAGGTCACGCTCTGTGGTGTACAGGCTCAGGCCAAAAACTCCCAGACACGTGCTGGGATCAGGGTTTGCCTGGTGGGTTAAAAAAAATAAGGATCAACTATTTAAAGCTTCACATATAAACTCCACTCACTGGATTTTATGTGCAAAACATGCATGTCCATGCACATTGCAGCTGTTTGCATGTGTCATACCCCATGCAGATCATATTGAGCCAATGAAATACATGAATTCAGTCATTTACAGCACAAAAAAATTGTCTTTATATACTGTATATTCCCTTATTCTGATCAGTTTTCCATCGTTTATGGAAAATCTTTTATGGATAAGGCAAAAAAATTGAATACTTGCTCCTATTATGAATACTGGCTTAAAACGGGTATTTATGGATTTGCTACTAAAAAGTAAGGATCTGCATAAAGTTTTACAACAATTAAAGCCATTCTGTCCAAGAATCTCCTGTTAAATCAATCCAACAGGAAATTATCAGTGGGTAAACTGACAGCTTTAATAACCCCTTAAACAGCTTTCAAAATGGGAAATTTAAACATAAAATTTAATAAATCCATCCCCAACTTGCTTTGAAACCCTCCCTTAAGTTCTGCTTGGCATGAACACACGGACCTCACAGCTGAGATTATAGAAAACAGTATAACATGGTGCCATGTTTTATTTACTCATACCAAATATTCCCAGTAAGATACAGTTTCTTCAAACATGTTTTATCTTCCCTTTCCCTTATCGGTTTGGTGAAAGTTTCAAAGGCTGTGTAACAAAAATATTAGCCACAGGAACATTTAAATGTATTGACTTTAGCATAAAAAGCATTGTTTACATGTATTGTTAGTTCTTCCAGTAATGAAACAAAACACATAACTGAAAACTTAAAAAAGAACCCAAACATTTCACCATACTCAATTATTATAGCAAAATTAAACAGTAATTTCAATGCAAGCTCGTTTTTATAAGCACCGAATAACTCAAAAAATACTGGGAAATAGTTGAAAACAAATCAATATGCAAATCCTTTGATATCGATGGATAGATACAGCCCGGTTTTCTAGTCCTCATCCTCTGGGAGCAGCGTCTTTGACCCACACACAAACATTTCATTGGTCTTGCCCAGAATATGTTAGAGGTCCACATACCCTAACATCAGCACCACCACTATGACTGCATGCTTCTTTTGTCAAGTCACGGCCCTGTTGGTATAATGAGAGGGGAGGGTTAATAAAAAAGGGGTTATAAATGTAATGTAAAAGTGGTTTCCCATTGCAGCAACAACAGTTTTTATGACCCCATTTCAAAATATCGTAAAAATATCATTCACACATTGAATTTTATTTGCAATAGGTACTATAAGTTTTCTACAAGAGTCCTCAGAATTTCAAGTTAAACTGTTCAATGAAATATCCTCAAAACTCCCAATGCATTCAGAACACCTTTAAATTATGTCCACGCACACTCATTTGGTTTGCCCTTTGTCCTGTTCTCCCATCACGTCACACTTACCCTGGAGCCAGCATGATGCCGCCCATTTGATGCAGGGGAGGTGCTCTGGCTCATCCTGCGGCGCTTTTCGGGGCTGTAGGAGCGAGAGCGGGATTTCCTCCGGTGGGAATAAGAGTGTGAGCGTGAACGGCTATGGCGTCGATTCGAGTAGTGTCTCGATTGGGACCTAAAAGGGATCCAGTAGAGCACAGGCGCTCAATGTGAATGAAACCGACGTAAAAACTAACTCATGACAACCGGTGACAGAAAAGAGAACGAATTGTCTGGGAATGACTGAGTGGAATATTTGAGTCTCTACTAAGCATTTCTAAATTTGCATTTGGTGTGATCAAAATCTCACAAAGGTATTCACGAGACAGTGAAAACATACCTTGATTTTGAGCGCGATTGGGATCTGGAACATTTGGAGGCCCGGGCTGGGCTTGGGGAGCCGGATCTGCTATCCGACTTGACCCGAGATGGGCTCCCATGATCCGATTTAGATGGGGAGCGTGACCCCTATTGCCACACATACATGTTAACAACTTCTCATGGATATTGAGCAATTACAGTTACTTTCAGCAAAAACAAAACAATAAAAATCAAGCATGGAGTAGAGAGTACTAAAGTATGTTGTATTCATACAATACACCTGTCTATAATGCTTAGTTTACTGTGAAGGAAAGAGTTAGTAATCTTGTACTAATCTCAAATATATTTTTTTTACAGTGTGGCCAATATTAAACCATGAAAATCATGTGTACATAAGATTTATTTCCATGTCCACCTAAACCATCAAGGGAAAAGAATAAAACATGCACTTTTATGTTACATAAAGGGAGCATGATAAAGAAAATATGACACAAACAATATGTTTACTTAACCTAGGGACACATTCATTCTTCCAGATTCTTTACACGCTACTCGTTTCTCTCAGGATTTCTATCCTTCTTCATTCTTCTTTTTTTCAGTTTTCATTTTCTGATTCCAGGTCTGTTTTTCTCTCTTCACCCAAACTGATTTTAGCCATTACACTGCAACCGCGTCTATCTGACATCATTCTTCTGTCACATTTCCTCCCTTTCCACTTCTATGTTCTGTTCTGTACATGTTTTCATTAGCCTTCTTTTATCTTGAAAATTTTCTTCATCATTCTTGGATAAAACTCTTCAAATCCTTCACGATCAATAACCTTAATGAAGAAAGAACATTCAATAAAATTAAGATCATAGTTTAAGAAAGGGAGAATATTTTTGAATGAAATAAATAACACTGAATGAAATACAATAAGAAAGCATAAAGTTGCAACAATATAAGCTAGAAAGCTTCAAAGTAAATTAAATATAGCAATATTTCAATTTGTTAATAAGAATGTCAAAGCAAGGAAGAAGAGAGGCAGTGAACGAAACTGGCTGCAGCAAAATCACTGATATCTACAAAAAAAAAGGATAATGTACAAACGTGGTGGATAACTCATAAAACCAAGCCTGTCACATGTTGCATTTACAAACTGGCAACAAAAAGAAAAAAAAAATCAATTTGCAAATATTAAAGTGTCAATTTTAAAGGTATCTACACTCACGGGTCTGACTGATGCATTAGTTGCTAGTGAACCAAGAATTGTTGAAGTACAAATACTGAAGTTAGCTTCTGACTTGAGCGAACAGATGATGGACATTTAATTTGTATGGTTGACAGCCAAATATTTATTTTTTACATGTCTGTGCTACCTTTATGAAAGCCTTAACATAGTCCGTGACCCATTTTCAAATTTGTTAAATCTTTCACGTTTCTAAAAAATGCAAAAAAGGGAAAGGGATACGCTTTTTTATATCTGGAGCACAGTGAAAAAAACTACTGCTCAACTTGGACCTGCTTATCTTGGGGACAAATAACACAGTCCAACTTTTATCAGTCCAAACGATACGGTAGCTTTTGAAAGAGCACATCCATTGTAGTTGGGGAATGGGAACAAGATGATACACCTCCCTTTTTATCAAATAAAAGTACATTTTCACACACTTTTATGAGGAATCTGTAGCCTCTCTGGGATCAAGTCTAAATTACTTTGTTTTTTTTATCCAAACATTGTTCATTCATTACAGAAAAATTAATGCAACTGTCAAATCATACAATACATCAAACTTCATATGTTATGTTAGGGTTCTTTTCCCTCTGAACAAAAACCCTCTCTGGTTCTTTTATCTCAATTGAGAGGTGTATCTGTAATGAGACATTTTGTGGCATAAACATTTTTACTGAAGAAGTTCAGCAGTTCCAAAGTTGGGAGGTTATAGCTTTGAGCTCTTCAACAGCTAGGCAGTGGAACTCTGCAGAAGAGCCCCGAATGCTCATTTGCTGTGATCTTTCTAGTTTTGAGTTAGACCCTCCATCAGGGTCAGCATGACTCAGCCTAACATGTATTAGCTGACATCTGTGTGCTGTGTCCTTAAGAATATTGTGTGAAGAACAAAGATATCTATGTTTGTGACAATTTCCATTTAAATGGAAAAATCCCAACAATTATAATCAAACGCAGGAAAAAACATTAAGTTTAATATCAAAGGAAGAATGAATTACGACAATGACGTGACAGGAAACGTCCTGGTTCACAGGCATAGAAAAAGCTGATAAGATATTCTGTAATAACCTGAAGGCAAAATGAAAATCATTAACTCATCTAACAAATGTACCGTCATTTGAAAGAGAGAAACAACGCCTCTCAAAATCAACTTTAAATATTAAAATTCATTTGAAATCAAGCTATTATTTACTGCATTGCTGGTGCGTGTAGCAACTGCTTTCGGCGCTTAGCAGAAAGACTAATTAAGTAAACGGTTAATTACAAAATTAAGTTGAAATACAGCGGAGCCTCCTTTTGGTTCGTCTCCACAAATAGAATGGAGGGTTTCACAAATGTGAAAGTCGGTTTCAGATCAACGCTTTCAAAAATAAAATCAAACGTGCAGCTAGGCTAGCTGACACATCAGTTGAACTGGTCGTTGAGCTTCGAATCAGAAGATAACTTCAGCTTTGTCATGCATGTTGGTTTTAGATAAAAACTAAAACACCCCTTGCCTCTTTGGGGCGTCGTTCACCAACAAGTCATGTGCTGTTCAGATAAAGTTTAGCTCTTAATTTGGCTGACATTAGCTCTCATTAGCTGACAATTAGCTTAACAGAGTCTTCTCTATCGGCAGCCACAGGGAAGAAAAAAAAGAGGTATTTGACGTCATTTGCAATAACTACTTACCCGTCCTTCATAATTTTCATCCTCAACGTCACTCATTGTTTTGAAAAGAAAACACAAACCAGTGTTTTTTAGACAGACAAACGTTCAGCTTTAACCCCAAATAGAAGATGGCGCGAGAGGTGGGTGTTTATGCGCTGCAGCTTCTGACGTCACGTCCCGTCACAGGCCCCTCCTCCTCAATGCTAAAAAAGTCGAGCGCTCCACCACACAGCCTGAAAGCTAATGCTGCGACGCTTATCCTTGAGCTAATATGTTATTCTAATCTAAAGCCACAAGTTCCATTGTTTATCCAACTTTCGGGGTAAAAATTATGGAATTTGGGTTTTTGCAACCCAAAATTTAAAGCCTTCCATTCATATAATTTGCTGTGGTTGGAAATTTGTAATTAGGTGAATCTCACTAGCTGCTTTAATACCAAATTAAGACATTTCATCGAAGTCATATCTGCATCTTTACAGACGTAACAATTGTACTATAACATATAGATATTACTACTAGATATTACCTTCTATCTACTGTATGCCATAGTAAGACATGTTATTGATAAATTCCAACTTTAAGTACCTCGATATTTTGGCTGACATCACAAAACTCCAGAAGAGCAGGAAAAATGAGCTTTTGATAGAAGAACATAAAAATTAACACCTTGTGCTGCATACAATGTCAAGTTATACATATTTTTGAACCACATTTAATAAAGTTGAAAATCTGATCGAAAACTGACTGAACTGGTGGGACCACTTTTCATCACTCTGTTTATTAGGAAACTGTCTCAAAGCAGCAAGCTGGTTTGTCATCTTGAATACTTTAACTTACTGAAGCAAAACATATATTCAGCATCACTCATTGTAAAGACAGTCACACCATTCCACTCTAAAGGCCTTCATATACAGCTGGTTGTAAGATCTGAGAAATGTTATGACCTTTGGTTTTTGCCTCCCATTTCACTAAGTCACCAATACTTAACTTTGTGTCACATAATCCTGATATTGCCCATCTTTGTCACCACCCACGGTTCATCATGAGAAAGTTCCTCTTCTTCTGCACAGGACAGGGTGAGGTGTGTGAAGCAATAGTCAGGACCAGCAGAAAGGCTGGAGTCACAAATGTTGTGACTTTCATCCCCCTAAATATTCTTAAAGCCAAAGTTAGATAAGGCCATATTTTTTGCTGCAGAACAACATTGCAACTTGAACCCTAAACATGTGCAAACAGTACTGTCTGTAATCATAAAAGCAATACTGGACCTTCAATTTGTTCCACATACAAAGTTAAATACCTCTGAACACCAGGCAAGATAACTTTGGATTTGACTCAATACAAAGGACACACACTCATCTTAACAGTGGCATCCTTCATTCATACTCATAAATCTTTGTACATGCCATCTTGTAGCAACTTTAAAAACATGTATGGTTTCTTCCGGCGGAATGGAAACAGCGTTCTTTGGATCATCTCTTACAGGTGAACTACGCAGTTAATTTATTGTTAAAACCACGTAGCCATGTAAAGTAATATCTTGTTTATTTAGCAACTTTGCCATCTAAGAAATTAAAACTAGTAGCTACACATCGGTAAAAGCTATCGTAATTATCGACAACTACTTTTAAGTTTAGCATTTTGATATATCGAAGCAGTATTGCAGTTAACAAAGGAAAATGAGCCTTTGAAGCAGATTTATGATGCAGTGTTTGACATTCTAATCCAGTTCCAAAAGTGTTTACACCACTCTTCAGTTGCTGTAACAGTCAGATGCTGATGCAGCATTATATAAGACGCTAAACATTTAAGCTAAATGAAGTCAATGGTGCAACTATAAAAAATGTGCCGATAATCTTGTTAAAAAAATAAATGAGGATCAGCAGAGGATGCAACAGCGCATAAAGAAGTCTTTTCTTCCCTCCATGAAGGTTGAACATTTCTGATCCCATATTTGATCTTTCTGGACGCCCATGTCTTGCCTTTAATCGTCTGATGTTGTTACCTCGCTGATAAAGGCTGGAACAATTTAATGTGCTCAGAAAACAAAAAAATATAACAGCATATCCATCAGGCCTATGCTCCTTGATGTGGCCGAGGCCTATTGGGAACATGTGGGTGAAGGCGTGATGTTCCTGGGTGGTTACCAGCCACGAGCTTTGAGGATTTCTGTAGGGCAGCGGGAGCAGAACCAAGGATGCCCCCTGCTGTGTGGTTCATGTTCGTGGACGATGCATTGACCACCGATTCTATTTTCCCCTCAATTTTGACCAGTCGTGTCAAAATATCATCCAGCAACACAGCTATAGTCCGCTTCAGATCAGCTGTGTGAGAGAAGGAAAAAAATACAAGATAACGCTTATGTGTACTTCACAAACAATATTCATAATTATCTACATCTACAGAACAGTAATAACCCTATACATTGAATAAAATTCTTGACTTCCAATTATGAGCTTACCATAACCAGCCATCGATGTTCCCTGTGGCCCACTCGGTGCATTTTGGTTCTCCTCTGTAAGGACTTTAACATATCGGCGACTGAGCTCCAGGATCTGCTCACGCAACTCAGCACTGCTCTGATGACGAGGCTGCTGCACAGTATAGCGCAGTAACATAAACCCCCACACCAGGCCGAATAACAGTAGCAGCACACTCAGCTTCTGGGACATGTTCCTGCGCAGGAGTGTCCCCAGCATGTCACTGTGGGTGGCAAAGGTGAGGGAGGCTGGAGATGGGTGATTCCTGTAGGGTAATGATTTTTTCTGTGTGTATCCCTGGAGAAGTAACAGGTCAATGGCCTCTACAAATCATACAGAGACCCAGTGGGGATTTGGTTCCTCCTTCAAACTGTCTCCAGCAGGACATGAACTTGTCTCACATCCATAAAGCCAAGAAGTTTCCCGGACTACTGAGGATTTTCATTTCAGAAGGAAGTTAATGCACACAGATAATGGCAGTCAGGGTTTTTTTGGAAAGATGCTTTGGATGTAATTTCTGACTCCAAACAGTCGATACAAGCCAGGCACTCAGGCACTGGAGACATTGTTGAGTAGGCTGAAGAAAATTGACTGAGAAAAAAAAAGCACAAAAGAAACATGTATAAACACTTAGAAATTATATTGGGATTTGTATGTGTTTAAACACAACGTCATGAATGTGAAGAGAAATCCATTTCACTGTTGAAGAAGAAAATAACCTTAAACATTGTTTCTGACGCCCATTTATGCTAGTAAACGACAGCCACTAAGCCAAATTGAGCTTGTGGTTTTTGCTTGTGAAGATGTGTGGTGTGATGAATGCATTGATTTTCAAAATATCCTAGACTTATTCAGCTATTATTTAAAAGGGTCTTTATGTCACAGTGCACAATAGCCTCCTCATCAAAAAAATGTTTTTCCAGACATCTTAGTACAGAAACCTGACAAGTTTCGATTTCATGGATCACCTTTGCTGCTCAAGATGAGACACAACGGACACATGGAGGCAGAAGGTTCATTCATTCTCTAATCCCACTGACACAAATGTTATGAGTGGCAAACAGACTGTGATCATAAGTGCACATGATATTAGGTGATCATTTTCTCCATTTTCACAATTTTGTCACCAACATCTTTCTCTGTTCTCTCTTGGGTATGGGAGTGGAGTGTCTGCTCCAGTTTAGGTCAGAGATGGGACAGGGACTGAGGGAATTAATTATGAAAAGATGGGTAACAGAATCCGTTCAGTTATTGTTTCTCAGTATCTATTCACACACACACACACACACACACACACACACACACACACACACACACACACACACACACACACACACACACACACACACACACACACACACCTGCGTCCTTCCTATGAACCCGGCTTATTCTCACCCCACCTCCGACAGGGTGCTCCTTCATCACAGGGTTGGCACGGAAACAACCAATTGTAATCACATTAACATATATATTTGGTTTTGAGTCTCCAATTGACCTAGTTCATATATACCCACCCCCCCCTCTCCAACCTGGGAACCAATGCACACCCAGGACGAACATGCAAACGTCATCCTGGACACTGCTAGTCACAAAAAACACATGCATATTCATGCAACTGCAGCAATAGACTTAGGAATGTTTTAATTTAAAATGAGATCATTAGATAACAAGGCTTTTGATGACCTTGTCATGTGAAGCAAGACTGATAGGGACACCATGTGATGACTGCAGCGATAAGGTACACGGTATAAATACCTAACCTAGAAGTTATAGATATTGATAGCTAGCGCCCATCAGCGGCTCCTCGGCTCAGCAGCAACCGACCCAGAGGCCATGATTAAAAACTTCACATTCAAGCTTAGAACGATGGAGGAAAGTGTGACATGACAGTCCAACAACACAGATCAGGACACAAACATTACGTACCTGACTTGTAAACAAACGACAGCTGTTAACTTTGTAAATACGTAGAATGGCTAACTTTGTCATGGTAGATACGTAAATAAACGAGCCAACGCCTAAAACACTGCAACAGAAAACGAACGAAACACTCATTTTCAATACTTATAATACTTTTACCTCAAAAAACAGGTTTTTTAACCCCCCGAGGCTCTACGAACATTCCGTGCTAGCTTGACACGTTTATTCGGCTAAACTAAAAGTTGATGCGCAACAAAAATAATATCAAATAGCAACGTAAATCATAACAAAAGCACATAATTTGCCTGTTGCTTACCAGGTTACCTTGAGGTTTGCAGCGGGGACGGGCACCGGGGGAGCTCCGGCTGCTATATCTGGCTGACACTGAATGATGCTTGTTGTTGGGCAACCCTGGGCTGTCGCTGCTGTCGCCGGGACAAATATGTCGAACAACCCGAAGGTCGTGTCACAAACGTTTGCTACCGAGCTGTACGCGGACGCTTCTTTTCACTCTGGTGGATATTTCGACTTCTTGCTCCATGGTTTCTAGAAACTGAAGTCGATAGCTAGAATTTCAAGCAAGCAATATTGCTGACTGTTATGGTTTGCGCGAAGCTTTACGGCGCGCGTCATTACTACGGAATCATGGGAAATGTATTGAAATGGCTCAGTCTCTTTCAAGTTAGCGCGAGAGGAAAGACACACTTGTTAGGTCGGGCAATTTTAAGTGTAGGTTAGGGATGTATACATGTCAGTCGGCTTTAGTTCAAATTGGAATTATTAATAAAACAATCGTTCTGGAAATTTGTGACGTTTGTGGAATCACGTGTGTAGTTCAATCGTCAGCCGCTAGAGGGACGTATAAAAACATTTCCATGGCAACCGTATACGGTAAACACTAGTTAGCTGAGCCAAGCAAAACATCCATAGCTGTCAAACTCGGACTCGACCATGGCAATATTTTGCGCTGATACATCCCCTTTGAAAGCAGTGGATGACTACTGGGAGTACAGAAGGTCTGTCTCAACGATAGACTGTGGTTTTATCCTCTGACTTCAAATAATCACTGGAGTGTTTTCACATAGTAGCAAGTGACAACTGAGACTAACTACAAAAAGTATTCATTTATTAATTTATTACATGCCGCTTTAAAGCGGTGATGTATTGGAATTGTCAGTGTTCGTGTGTTCGTCCGTTTGCGTTTGTCCGTTCGTATGTCTATCGTTGCAACCGTTGCTGATAGAAAGATGAAACAAACAGATTATTCGGGCGGAAAAAGGCATGAAAATGAGATGTTGACCTTGAGAAAGCTAGGTCAAGGTCAAATGTCAACTTTTGTACTCTCAGGAACCCGATAAGATAGAAAGGTGAGGGAGAAGGCCAGTGTGAGTAAGACCATAGATCAAAGCTAGTGCTTTGATATACCTATGCACAAGCTTTGATCTACGGTCTTACTCACACTGGCCTCCATATGCACTAGTCTATGCACTAGTCAGGTACTACTTTCAGGGTACCCTGATCTACCCTGAAAGTAGGTCAGGGTAAGTCACTGGATGTAGCAGTCTCTCACTGTTTTGTTGCATGCTGCATGTACAAAACAATTCCAAGCAATCATTTTATGACAATTTCAAAGTGTAAAGTATAAACATACAACAAAAAAGTAAACAGATACAAATACATTTAAAGCATCTACTTAAATTTTTTTTCCCCCTTATCAGAAATGATTGAATGATGATTAGTACTATTGCAGCTCAGTTATGTTTATGTTAATGCTAGTTGTTGAACAGAGCTAATCTTTAACTTGTTAAATGTGTAGTAGTGATCCTTGGTTGGGTTAGCCAATATTTATACGTCAGTTGGGTTACACGCAAACCATTTTAACCAGAATTTTTTAGCGTATAACCCTCAAAAATACATTAGCCATTCTAGATAGCATGTTTTGTCACTAAATCAGACGATCAATATTATTAAATCAAGACAATATTTTATAGGGGCAGGCAACTGATATGCATGCAATTATGTATCATAGATTCGTTTTAACAGATTTTAACAGTTTTCATGCTGGCTTGTGTTCTCAAGGATTGTCGGTGATGATGATGGAGGCACATTGTTCACTCCAGAGCAATTTGAAGAGTACAAAAGGAAGATTCTCCCACAACGCATGAAAAATAGGTTGTATGTGAGTTTTGGAGTGCCAGGAGGAATTGACTGCAAGCTCATTGGCCCAGAGACACAGTGCTTCTGTTCACATCGGTAGGTGTTCTGTTCACATAGACAGCCTATAACACACAAAATCCGACTTCCTGCTGCCTTACACAATTTGTTTCCAGGTACAAGCAACACAAGACCGACTTTGAGGTGGTTTCCTCTGAACGGCCCCTCGTCCTACCATGCCAGGTCAGAGGTTGTCGCTGTCCTGCCTACCAGTACATTCCTATGATTGGGACAAATCCTGTCCGCTGCAGATGTAAACACTTACCTCAGGATCACAGTGAAGCTCCCGACCACTTGTGCAAAAATTGTGAGTCTCAAAGACTTTACCCAGATGGATTTAGTTAGTGTTTGATTTAACACTATTGATCTGCAGGCAGATCCTGCTCTGGGTTCTGCTCCCCTTACACCTGTGGGTGTGGCCAGACCAGCTCCGCCCACAAGACTCTGGTGAGTCAAGTCAAATGTCAAACAGAGTTTTATGGTTTAAAAAATATCATGTATATGCACAATATTGCTATTGTGTCACCAGTCATAAAGACGCCCCTGAGTTTCAATCAAACAGCATTTTAATCATCTAATTTTTTGTCAGGTGGAAACAAAACTTGAGAGGGAGGCACGTGGACGGCCCACTGGCCGAGACGTCCCTTATGCTGCCATGGGTGGGCTGACAGGTTTCAGCTCCTTGTTGGATGGTTACCTCACATTGAAAGCTAGTAATTTGGGTGAGCACCAGATGTGTAGTCAGTATGTGAAGATTAGATGTCTGAAAGAGAAATCCATTTTAAAGCCAGGTGTTACTGGCACCAGGCCTTGAGGTTTAAAGCTAGAGTCACACAGAGCAACATCCGCTCCCAGCAAGAACGAATACCAGCCCTATTTCAGTTCACACATTATTTGATTTATGGAGTCAGTGATGAGGTGATGGCATGAGAGGGCAGCAGAGATCAACACAGCACTAGTGTTCACTAAGTAAATCTTCAAAATTGGGATTTGTATCCTTCAGAAGGACATGGTAAAAAAAAGACTTGCAGGCATTAGACTGATTCACTGAGATTATATTCTTTACAGACATACTTCCATCTTATTAGAAGATGTCCTGGAAAACATTTAGCCACAATGTTGCAAATTAATGGATGTGGAAGTTGAAAATGAAATTCATGAAGAAAAAAAAGTCAACCATTTGAAAATATGTCTGCAAATTATATATATTTGATCCACCAACATGTCTGCAAATTATATATATATTTTATCCACCAACATGTCTGCAAATTATATATATTTCATCCACCATCAAAATCATGTCATTCTCACCACTGCTGAACATTGTAGAAATATAATTAATGATTGAAAGTGCAGTTTTTAAGTCAATTCACGAGTATTACTTATGTATGATTTGTTATGCTGATAGAGTTGCTGATGGAGTTCAGTTTGAATTACGTTTGATTTTCTCAATTCTTACTGCCTCTTTTTCAGATCAAAAGAGAGACAACAACTACAAGAAGAAATGTTCAGACTCATTTAGCAAATAAATATACTGTACATTAAAACATGTCATTCTTGTCAACTGAGAGAAAAGAAAACTATGAAATTTGTCTTTCTGGATTATCTATGAAATGAAATTTTGGACAATTAAAGTTTATTAAATTTTAACAATATGGATGTGTTTTGTTCTGTTATCTTAAGTAAAGCCAAGAGTTGAAAAACACTTGAAAAGTGTTGAGTTGAAAAATGATATGCTTTCATTTTCATATTTAAACACATATTGATCCAGAGTTCCAAAGCTGACATGGTTTTACATAGACATAACCTTGAGAAAGTTAATAGACCTTGAATTCATTTTAATAAGTTAAGTTATAGTGTATTTACCACGTTTAAAAATAAAAAGGTACACTAGTTAGATTATATATTTTCTTATGTTGTTTCAGAACCAAATGAGCTGAAAAATGCCATAAACTTACCCACCAATCTAAGAACACAACTATAATACTTCTCACAATCATATTTCATACCCAATCCAAGCCACTTTTATTTTTTGTAGTTAAATAGCAATGCCTCATATCACCCCTTTCAAGCTACATAAACTGGTCATTTAAAAATGTAAGGTGTGTATGATTGATGTTCTCTTATTGGGGAAAAAGCCACCCATTCAACATGTCACCAAAATAACACCAGAACCATGAAGCTTCGAAAATTTGCAGATAGATGTACCGTCTACGATTGATTAATCCCATTCCTCACGCAGATCAGCGATGATGAGAGCTGATTTAATCCACACAGTGAATGGAGATTGAAGCAGGTCATGTTACTTGAATCGTTGGCCCACTTTCCACCGAGTAATAAAATTAACAGCAAATGATGATTCACTCCCACTCAAATATTTCCAGTGTGATAGCAAGTCAAACTGGATCAGCATCCACATTGGGGCTGGCCACTGCATCTCAAGACAGCTGCATTGTAATGTATGCATCACCTGAGGGAAAAAGCTTGTGTGTGAGAAACAGATAGAGTAATTTAATGAGCCGAACAGGTGCTTGTGAGAGGAAAGATGTAAGGCTACGTCTGAGAAACGGCTCGGCTGCACCTGGGGCTCTTTGACCAAGTGCTACAGAGGAAGGAGGTGGACAGGATTTCATTTGAAAGCTGATGCTTTAGATTCATTGTGTCTGTATTGTGACCACGGTATCACATAAAGAACGTACGCATTCACAGCCGCATATGAGCTTTAAACTAATGATGCTTTTTCTTTGCCTCTATGGAAGACTTGCTGAATGCTGGAATAAAGTATCCACGAAAAAAACATTTGACTTCTTCCAACTACTTTATCCTGGACAGGTTTTTGCCCAGAGAAATGCCCGGTTGATTCACCAGACAGGGACTTATGATGGTAAATTACAATTAAGGGTAATTGCCTCTTCATAGCAACCCTCGCTTTGGAAGCTGCAGGTAATTTACTTTGGCCATTAGATGAATTACTACTGCACTCCTTTGGTCCCCATGGGAACCACGCCCAGCTTGACTGACAAGTCTGCACACAAAAAAAAATCAAGAGTGGAGATCAGAAGATTAAATTGGCAATTACTGTGCATGGAAATACTTAATTACCCCAGTGTCAGTTGGGGTAAACACGTGCTTATATCATTGTGTGGAAATGAAGAACACACTTTGTTTTAATTTCCCCACAACTGAGAGAGAGGTAACAAAATGTTTTAGTGAGAGACAGACAAGAGACTGAGAAGTAATGACAAACCACTTCAGACTGTCAACCAGATTCTACTCAGAGAGAAGATACACATTTGAGCTTGAATATCCAAAACGCAAAGGACAAAAGAAGTGCATAGTGTACTTATAATGAATGTACAGCTCATGAATGCAAAATCTAAAACAAACAGCTTTGAGTGTAGAATGGAGTCCAGGAAATATGTGAGCCTTAAATCTATAATTGTTGTATTTCTTAATTTTACTATTTTATTGTGATATTTATCACCTAAATGCTCAAGTCCCCTCAGTTCTCTGTAGCATTTAAGTGTCTTTTAGCCAACTGTTTCAGTGAAACAAAGGGTTCGAAATACTTGTGAAATTTCATATTTATGTAGACTGGGTCCCATGAAGTTGAACATTTTCATTAATTGGAGCAGATAATGTATAGTTGTGTTGGTGTTCTCATTTAAATCCTTGCGAGAAAAGAACAAGAATCCTAACACTGTTTCAATCAAATGACCACAGCACAAATTTTGGCTACTAAAAGTCCGAAAAATGGAAATTGGTCCTTATTAGGGTAAATAATTATTCTTGTTTTGTGGAGAAAATGTTTTCAAACACATTAATTCACTGCTCAGTAATGCATTCGTACATTTAGTTAGACAGTTGGTCAACTTTGCTGCTATTGACAATGTCAGACTTGTTTTAAAAATGTACCACTAGATGCTGCTTCAGGGTGAGTGAATGCATTTTTCTCTTTGTGTCTAACTACTGGTACTCACAGAAATTAAACAAAATGCACCTCACTACCAGCTACCTGAATAGAAGTATTTCACCTTTAATTGGCAGAATGAGTATGTGGACACAGTGACTGTGTCGGATGTGAGTCAAATATGTTTTATGAATGCAGCATTTTCATGGTAATTGGCACACTTAAGCGCTTTCTAGTGCATTAGATAGTCTGCTTGAGTCATGTATTTCCCCTCCATTATGAGGCTCATTTTTGATGATGCCTGCACCTCGTATTGTGTCTAATAGGTTGTCAATATATTTAACTTGGTGGGACTATCTATTTTCACCTTTACCCTTCAGACTTACAGCATACAAAATTATTGACAAAATGATTTAAAGAACAAATTCAGTAGAACTTAAAATATTAAACTACAGTAGCAGGTATAATTCAAGAACTCTAATGCCCTTCATCATTACATCCCGCGAAGCGGTGATGTATTATAATTGTCAGTGTTTGTGCGTTCGTCTGTCTGTCCGTCCACCAAATATCTTCACAACCGTTGCAGATAGAAAGATGAAAGAAAAAGCACATTATTCGGGCAGCAAAGGGGATGAAAATGAGATGATAGTCATGGTCATAGTCAGCCCTATTGTCAAATGTACTATATATGCACGACATACAGCACAGATTAAATTACAGTCCTCTCAGACCCACAGGCAGTAAAAAAAACATACGAAAGAACCGCTCTAGCGGGAGAGAGAGGAGCCGCCATCCTATCCTATCCCAATAGACAACAGAACCCAACAGAACCCAACAGAACCCAACAGAACCCCCCAGAGTAAGCATAAGCGACAGTGGCGGGGAAAAACTTCCTCACTGAGGAAGAAAGTCCGGGCAGGACCTAGACTCTGGAGGGCAGTCATCCGCCTGACCTTGACCTTGAGAAAACCAGGTCAAGTTCAAATTTAAACTTTTGTACATTTTTTTGCACATATCTCAGGAACTGAATAAGATAGAAAGATCAAACACAAGGCGTTATATTCAGGGAGGTCAAGTGGATGAAAATTAGATCAATACCTTGACCTTGAAAAATTAGGTCAAGGTCAAATTTTCCCTTTTATACCTTTTTAGGTACACATCTCTGAAACCTGAGAAGATGTAATAACAAAACAAAAGACAATATTTTCAGGAAGCCAGAGGCACAAAAATGTGTAGGTCAGGGTAAAATTTTGAATTCAGGGTTGTCGCGGGATGTTGCAGTTTCTGACTGCCTTTGTTTGTACTGCATGTATCGTCTGTAGTAACTGTCCTTATTTATAAGCATGTTGATTTGTTAAAGCACCTAGGTTTTGAGGTTTTTATGGTTATTATATTTGGTTACATTTTAAGTTATACTTTGATGCTTTTCTTGATAAGACAACATTCTATTGATCACATTATTGATTATTTCACAATGTTATGTGACACAAATTATTTTGCTCTCTGACATTGCAACAATACACTGTGGTAGAATGACAATCGATGAAGCCAAAAATAGTTTTCAGTTTTTTATTAAAAAATATTTTTCATGTCTTTTCTTCCGGTTGATGATTTCCACAGCCTTGAAACATGTGTGCTGGTAATTAAAAATTCTAATGATACTCTTGGTTATTAAGCATCTTAAAGAAAGAACTGTTGAGAAGCACTTTGCCAAAAGTTAGACTACCATATTTAATCATTACGTATAGCAAACTCACTAAGGGTTTTTAGATGAAACTAACCTTCAAACTAACCTTTGAGCTTTACTAATTAGAAACATTTACGACGGTATCCTTATCCTTGCAGTAACTTAGTATTGTTAGCTACTGGTTACTGAATGCAGAACACAGCTATACTCTGACACTACAGATAATGTCTGAAATGCTGAGCTGAACATTTTCCATGTTCCATCTTTTTGCTTTAGTTTTAGTCTCTTACAATTTCTTATTTTTGCCTGACATAAAATAATATTTCTTTGGAAGTATATTTGAGGAGGTTGTCATGGTTGAATTATTCCAAACTACCTCAAAATAGAAAAATATAAGAAAGAATATATCCTAATTCCATGAATATAAGTAAATTAAAACAGATATATTACAGCTTAATGTAAATACAGAGCTTTCATGATGCTATTGATAAATAGCATTTACATAATAAATAACGACTATAATAATGATAATGATAATGATAATGATAATGATAATGATAATGATAATGATAATGATAATGATAATGATAATGATAATGATAATATTCTTGTCCCGAAACAAACACCTGACACACCCATGACGTAAACAGAAGACTGTGGTCTCATGCAGGTCACAATGGTTCAACTATATGTTAGAGCAAACTTAGGGCCGTTAATATCAGGCTCGGGTCTTTGACCTGCACACCTGAGCCGAGCCGACCTATCACAGCTCGGTGGCTTAACCTTCTGCTCACCTGTCAATCAAAAGACCTCCTTTGACATGGCATTAGCAATGCTGTCACCCCAGAAACAGGTGTGGCAGAAACACATTTATTCTCACAGACACACAGTCACACACTGAGACGTGAGGTTAAGACAGTAAAGTTAAAACTCTGTGACTTGATGGAGTGACTGTGAAAACAGTGGGGGCTTAATTAGGGCAATAGAAGAACAAGGGAGAGAACGACAAAGGATCTTATTTCTTTTTATTTCCTCATTGAGAAGTTGTCAGCATTGTGCTTACTTTGAACTGAAATTGAAGAAAAGCTTGTGTTCTCTGAACTATTATGGTATATGGTTCAGTAATTGCTCGCAAAATCTGTCAATTAATGTCACGGCCTGAACAAAGAAGGACATTTATGGGCCATGGTTCTTTGAGGTGTTGATTGCTAACGGCACAGAGAAGCAGATAGTAGAAATGATTCTGTACTGGCAGAAGAACATTTCTATGAAAGAAAGACAATTATTGTTTGTTTCCGAAGTTGGTGGAGTCATAAAACAATATTGCTTATGCAAATGACTTTGAATCAGTAATGAAATCCAAATCTAGATCTTTCTGCTGTTTGATGCAACTGCAATGCAACGCGAGTCAAGACACATCAGGCTTCGTGAAAATGAGTTGATAATCTTTTTATTGAAATTAATTAATTCGATGATGCCTTCAGTATGAATGTAATAACAGGCCTTCCATACTCAAAAATACCTTCAGTTTGCAGCTGCAGCCCACGTAGACAAACAGGAGACTGCCGGTGCTATAAGTAATAGTAGTGCTTGGTTAGAAGTAACAGTTGTCACCATAAGACAATAGTGCATTCAAAGGCAATAATTTAAATGTCAGACTTGTTTGTGAGAGTGGTGTAATAGCCGAGAGAGCGCCAACCCTGAGATGATGCTTTTTTTATTTGTCCTCCCAGCTTGTTTGCATATAACTACCTGATTGAAGCCACATGCTGCCTGCTTTTGTTTTTTCCCCCATCACTGTTGCACATATGGTAAATTTGAAAAGTGAGATTCACAGCAGCAGAAAATTACAGGTTTTTGGATTTTTACTCATTTTTCAAGAAAATCTTACTGTCCAAACAGAGGAGGCTGATGATAGGAGGGGAAACATATTTGCATTTAAACAGCTGGATCTGCAAAGCATTTGTTCTCCAAGAAATATTTCTAATGACAATTAAAGCACCAAGACTTTTTCTTACACCACCCTTCGTCTTTTCCTTGAATTGGAATAGAACACTATCCTAAGCACCAACATCCAGCAGATTTCAATACAATGTAGGACTGCATGCTGCTCTGTTGATTTTGTACATTATAAATTTATTCCTGCCGTTTTCATATTTTGGATTCACCTCCATTAGTTTAAATGGCGTATTGATATTGTACTATTTTGACAACAAATCCCAACAATATGACCAAAAGCCATTAGCCTTTAGTGACAATTCCTTAATTCAGTAATGTGTATTAAGTAGTGTGCATTCATTGGGAACTATTTTCAGGTGTGGATGGGTACATCTTCACTGAAGAACACCAGGATGATATGCTGTACACAGCATCTACTATAATAAACTAGTCACGTAAACCTTGGAGTTAAATAAACTACATCACACTCTGGATACAGATATTTGTTTGTAGGACCCGTTTAGAGAAAGAAAAACAATGATAAAACAGAATATATTAACACTAACAAATATGAACATTGTTATGATGAGAGTCATACAGGAAGTTGGCCTCAAAAGCTATGACTGTCAGACAGGATTTGACTTGTAAAAACAGGTTTGGTATATATATAAAAAAAACCCAGCAACTACCGCTCAGTGGCCAACAGTGCAATAAAATTCACTGTGAGGTTGACATGTGTGGTTCAGAGTGGCATGTCTCTATTTATTTGTTAGATAATCATGAACACTGGCATATACAGTCATGTTAATAACTTTGGTGAGATTTCTCCAGTTCATTATTTTATCACCAAATGTCTTTACAACAAAGAAACATCCACTTTGGCCTAAGCTGTACTTTGTGATTAGCACTAACAAGCAAATTATAGCATGTTGGTCTTTGTTATAACTCCAAAGACTAAGCTGTTACTGAAAATGGTCTGATTTGGTATCAAATTTGATGCATCTTGAAAATTTAGCGTGATTTATCCATTTGTGGAATATTATTTTTCTTGAATAATGAACTAATAATGACACCAATGTGATTCTAAATAAAGGGGTTGATTTTCATTCAGAGAGCTATATTATGAGGGTCAGTGTGGGTTGAACAATCATAGGGTTATTGTGTTTATGTACAATGACATCACTGTGACACTGACCTGCTGGGGCAGAGGTCTGTGCTCTCGGACTCTTATATTTTTTAAACAAACGGTAACTGGCCTCTCAGCTTTAACTATGTGGTTTAACATCTGCCTCATTTATACACTTCCACATGGAGGTTCAAGCTGTTTCCTTCAGAGGAGGTGTTACACTTTCTGAAGTGAGTCACTACGTGTCTGTGTGAGACTAGAAGTTCTAAATCCTGCCTGTGATCACGATGATTCGGTCATAACTTTGCACTCCACATACTCTCACTTGTGTCTCTTTCCTCATCTCCCTCTTAGCATCCTGTACTACACAAAAAGCTCTTACCACATCCTCTGCTGCACCTTAAAAAGCTGCACCGCTGAAGAATAGTGATTTTGATAGATTGTATGCTTGCATGCTGCCGTACAAAAGGATCATGAATGGGAAGTAAATGAAGCACTTACTGATACAGATTCATTTGAAGTGCTATTTGGGTTTTCTTATTAAGTGGGTTTCTTGGAGATTGGGCTTTTCTTTGACTGACGTGCCTCTACATTCACATTTAGGCCTTTTGTTCACATCGCGTGTTTGAGTCTCTATTTCCATCCAATGGAGTCAACCACAAAATGAAATAAGTGGACTGATTCAACGAAACAGCATGTCATGAAAAGTGTTCATGTACATGGAAATCTGTTTGAGATCTTTTTATTCCAGATCACCGAGGCGTCGTCTTCGAATCTTCTTTTGGTAAAGAGGCCGCCTGTCAAAGATTCATTTGATGCCATTCTTTTGTGGCTTCAGCTGGCTTTATTGATCTCATTGTGCAAAAGAAATGCGACTTGATTGTGGAATAATTTATTGGCTTCTTTCTAGAGAAACCTCATAAACACCAAAACATCACACTCCGTGTGTGTGTGTGTGTGTGTGAATTTACAATTATAAGACAATAACTCAATTAATATATCCACAGGTAATTGAGTAGGACTTTTTTTTTTTTTGCCGTTATGTTGTCAGCATCCTAAAAACCTCATGACTGCAGCTGGATTGATTCCACTCATGGAAAAACAAACTTCATCCATAATTCTTCTCATTTTCGTTGGTAATTAAGTCTTATTAGCTGATTCTATTTTTAGTTTGCGTTTTTCATGCGTTTTAAATAAAGCCAAACTGCTTAAAAGCACTAATAACCGCGTCACCGGTGACGTTCAAATGAAGAAAGGCAGAGACTTGCGCTAAACGGTGCGGAGCTCTGACGCGTTTTTCAGCAGCGCCTCTTGCGCTCACAGGTATAAGACCCACCGCACTCCGAGCGCCAGTGGACAGAACACACGCCTAAGGACTGCGCGCAAACCTCCGCCTACTCTCTGGGAAATGTAAGTACCTTCATTTTAATTTATTAAACACACACATCATATTATGAAACTTATTTTGAAGTGTCTGCGCGACTTGCGATGATTTTCTGTATGCAAAGAAGCAGCACTAATACCGGTTATTAGAGATGAATCATAATATTGACGTTTAAATGTGTTTTTGTTCAAATCAATGCTGTGTGAATTCTTTAAGAAGGGACATTAATTAGTTTAAAATCTCTGGGGAGAGTGTCCAGTGTCACTGAGCATCTTTCTACTTTTCCTGGAACCAGATGCATCCTAACTTGGGGAATTGTCTGGGGACTCTGGGACTTCTGCTGTGGGCCCTGGTCTGTCTGGGCGCCCTGACGGAGGGATACCCGGTGAAACCGGAGAACCCCGGGGAGGACGCCCCGGCCGAGGAGCTGGCCAAGTACTACTCAGCCTTGAGACACTACATCAACCTCATCACAAGGCAGAGGTAGGCGGACTGTCACACCTCGTCACAAGAATAGAAGAAAGCCTAACGTTTAAGTTCACTCTGTTTCACCAGGCGGTAAGTGCTGGATGTCATGAGATCATACAAGTCAGGAGAATCAAGCTTTTGGAGATTCATTCAGTCTAAATCATTTTGTCTTATAAATCTACAGTGCCAGATTCAAGATTCCAGAATATGATAAAAGGAAAGAAGTGTTTTCAATTTGGTAGATTGCATTTGTCTGTGAAGCATTTGTGAAGGATTATGTATATATACACATACATACATACATATTTTTTTTTACATTTTTTGAATTAGATATATATATACACAGTATGTACATATATATATATATATATATATATATATATATATATATATATATATATATATATATACACAGTATATATATATACACAGTATGTATGTATGTATGTATGTATGTATGTATGTATGTATGTATGTACATATATATTTATAGGAATCAGATAATGACCTTCAACCCAGTGATCTGACAATGAAGCACCGCAATTAGGCATCAGACAAAGTGCATAGGAGCTGATAGTCCCTGCAGGTCTGCGTGTAGCTTCTCACATCTTCTTACAAACCAACCAGCACCCGCTGCCTATTTACAACCTCCAGGACAAATCCTGAGGAGAATTGACTGTAAGGATCAGCACGCTGTGTGAAATCACCACCACAGTGTGCAGCTCTCTATATTGTATGGGCTTGAATGCCACTGCAGTCATTCAACCACCCATGGTGGCAAGTGCACCGCCGGGGCTTATCAACGGATAGACAGACAAGGAAATATGAGGACCTGCGAAGAAACTCTTGTCTGTCCCTGCAGAGTCTGGATCTGACTGTGTTTATGCACCACTAAGTGTCTAATTGGACTCATGTCATGAGGACAAACAGAGACTCAGATAATTGTATTCAGTTCAGCCAAGGTCTCCTCTTTTCTCTATTCTATTCTATTCTATTCTATTCTATTCTATTCTATTCTATTCTATTCTATTCTATTCTATTCTATTCTATTCTATTCTATTTTATTCTATTCTATTCTATTCTATAATAAAACATTTTCCAAGTGGATGACATAATCTTGAAATTTCTCATTATTTTGACACCTGTATTTTCTTTGTGTGTGTGTGTGTGTGTTTGTGTGTGTGTGTGTGTGTGTGTGTGTGTGTGTGTGTGTGTGTGTGTGTGTGTGTATGTGTGTGCGCACGTGCCTGCGTGCACGCGTGTGTGTGTGTCAGGTATGGGAAGAGGTCCAGTCCTGAGATTCTGGACACACTGGTCTCAGAGCTGCTGCTGAAGGAAAGGACGGACACACTTCCACAGTCAAGGTGTGTGTGGTACTGAGTGTAAGATCTCTGTGTTGTTTAAGTCCTTACAGGAACCTGACCTTGTCCTTTGACCCCCATCCCACCCCTCTCTCTCTCTCCTTCCATCACCAGATATGACCCATCATTGTGGTGATGCCACCATTTGTTGGATCCCTCCTCATTGCTGCCCGACTGCGACATCCTGACCCTCACACATGAACCACTCTGTACTGTTCTGCACATGATGACCGATGTCTCTGCCCAGTTTTCCAATTAGCTTCCACTTATTCCCATTCCCTCCATCACCGACAGTTACAACTGCTTACTGTATGTGCCATAAAAATGTAAATAATGTATTCAGATTTATCATCTGTGGAACATAAATGTGATTGTATAGTATAATTGTGCTATTAAAGACTGTTTGAAGAAACACTCTTGATTTCTGAAGAATTAATGTTCGTGTTGGTCAAGGAAAACATTGAAAAGTTGTCAGATGTTTACTGAAGTAAGAGTCAAGTTGGACTTGCCTGCGGGATGAAATGGAGCAATAACTCAGGTCATACATGTGAATTCACATTCATCAATTAATTGTTTGAGATAAATCACCTATACTACAACACACACTGGTCCTTAATGCTGCCCTGTTGTGCACATGGACCGCTGAGTCATCTTATTGATTCTTTGGTATTTTCCAAGTCATTAGACTTAATAGACATCTTGAACCCCTGCTGACTACCGACTGGATCAACACAGCTCTTCAACTCCTCAACACCAGAATTGCATGGTCGTAAACGACCATACAATTCTATGTGATAGCGCCCTCTTGTGGCCATAAAGTAAACACTTCGTTGACGTTGGTGTTAGTATAGAAATTATTACCGCAACACAACATGTAATCATGTCAAAACATGACAAACGTACCTCTATAAAAAATGAGATTAAAAAAATAAATAAAACACTCAGACGAATGTGTTATGGAATAATAGCAGAATAATATCTCCTATTATTTGAGGTTTGAGTGATAATATTGTTCTTAAAAAGCGTTTGGTCTTTTGTAGCAATAAAAAAAATTTAAAATTATGAACATTTATAATACAATGTATGATTATATTATTATTACATCCACGTGATAGTATCCTATCGTCATTGCGTCATGAACTGTGAAAGTACAGAAGTCCAGGTAGACCTGCGTTTAACTGTATTAACCGCGTTTAATATTCATGTTTTATGTGACGCATTTTAAATAATAATGAACTGTATTTATGCCAATGACAGAGTAAAAAAGAAAATATTATAAACTAAAATATATTCATGTGGCCAGGGCGGTACCTCTGCTGCCATTGGTCGATGTGGCGTGACGTTTAAAGAAAAGGGCGTGGCGAACGTGTATGATTGACGTCGTGTTCTCTGGTAGTCTGTTGCGGGACCAGGACGGACAGTTGAGGGGGGCCTGAATGTCCAACCGGGACAATCCGTGGACTACTGCCAACTCCCACGCACGATATCCAGGTAGGTCGCGGCGCGTAATGATATTTGCGGTTCGATCTGGAACTCCTTCATCCGCTGTCATTCAAACGGGAGACAAAGACACTTTACCGCGTGTGATGTGAGTTTGACAGAGGAAGAGGTTTACAGAGTCCGCTCCGTAGGGGGTGGAGAGGGGGGGGGAGGTTTTATTCTGACACACAGCAGCAGTGTTGGGCGTCCGTGGCGTCCGAGTCGCGTCTTTTCCTGAATCGCGCCGGGAAGGATATTGCGGAGGGGTTGTAGCTGTACGTGCGCGCACGGCACAATGGCTCGGATGGGTAACAAAAAAATGGCCGCACGTGTGGCGAAAATCAGTGTGAATGTACAGTTGTCTGGTCAGGTCAAAGCTTTTTGGCACGGATGTGGCGCACGGTTAAAGCGCACGGGGATGTGGCCGTGCGTCACAAGTCTGGCGTCGATCCGCCACTGGGGAAACATGAACGAAGACACAAAATTCAGAAGGTCGGATCGACCTGAAACTATTCATATCTGTCAGGAAAAAAAAAAAAAAGGTTGCAGGATGTCGAAAAATATACTTTCAACTCCAAGCCGTGCGCAGTCACAAGAAAAAAACTTTCACGATGAAAAACTAACGACGCTTTGAATGAAAAACGTTCCATCATAGCGCGACTTGGCACAGGATGACCGACCGGAGGCGCAGCCAGACGCTGCTATTGATTTTATTTCTTCCTCCTCTGGATGTATGAGTGCACCCTGTAGTAATGATGCATTAACGCGATGTCAGATCCACTTTGTGTGAGCACTTAATGGAAACGTAAAAACCACTTTCATATCACAGCGACCGAGCATCTCTCAGTGAATGCTTGGACCTCAGTCAGTGAGGAGAACGCAGGGTCACTTGGTGAGATTTATAAGCTCTTTAAACGGGTCCACGTGATGGGGGAAGCCCGATGTACATACGCAACATCCTTGGGGATCCTTCCTGGGAGGGGCTACAAAGGCCAGAACACACCGCTGAGAGTTTGAATACGGTTGCGTCTTAAGTAGAATTTATGAGCCTTCTTCCTCTCTTCCTTTCAATCCCATTATGCCCTAATTAGATTTTATGAATCTAATAGGAGAAATAAAAGCAGGAAGGGAATGGGCCAAAAACAGTTTAGCGCATGAGAGTAAATCTCAAGTTTCTGGGCTGAGATATCCATGGATGGACCTGCTGAAGCTGGAAAATGCACTGAATTTAAACACATTTATTGTCTTTATGAAACAAACAGTGCTTATACTGCTTTTCTGTTTAAGCAAGTTCATTGCATTTTATTTTTTAATTGATAAATCTGCAGAAATCTATCGTATTCTTTTGCATTTTTTTGTGACATATTGTTCTGTGATGGTTGTGGTGGTGGTGGGGGGGGATCTCTGTTTGGTGGAACTTTGGATGCCTTGGATCTGTGGAATGCAACCCAGTGGAAGTAGAAGAAGTAGGAATTTGCTTGTGTGAAGGTAATTTTACTGTAGTAAACGTACCAAGCTGCTCTGAATGAGTCCCAGCACTCATATTCCTTCCTGTCAGTGAGGCAGAGGAAAACATGGATTTCAAGGTAAACAAGCGCTTCCAATGTTTGAGCGTTTGAGGGTCAGCGGTGAGTCACTCAGAGGCCGAATCCAACAGACGCTTCTCCTGCTTCATCATTAATACACAGCTAGGGGGAGGGGGGGGGGTCGTCAGCGTAGAAAAAAGGAGGAAGGGGCTGAAGAAGTGAGGAATGGAGGAAGGGACACACACACACACACACACAAACACACACACACACAGACTGGCGTGACTCAAATCCCCCAGCTGCAGCAACTCATGCATCACAGGGTTGTTATCTGCACACCCACAATCAGCGCTCATTCTCACACCAGACTGCCCCTCCCTGCCTAACAAAATAACCGACACCATAACAGCTATCATGGAATAATTGTTGGTTAACGTGGAGCTTCTACAGTCTGCTGGATCTAAACGCTGAATCTGCGATGACCGATGAAGAGGAGGAAGGTGACAAATAAGACTTCAGATAAAATCAGAAGTATTTTGTGTGGCTGCTGTCAGCTGCTGTCAGATAACAGTGTAGTCATTGTTTCTGCATGACTTGTGTGATCCTGATGTCATGATGAGCAAAGGATAAGGAATCCATCCTCTCTGGATAAACTCAATTTAAACTCATCTCTTCCTCTGCCCAGTTAGATCCTTTTTTTTTTTTTAAAAAAAAACCCATCACTTTTCTCATTTTTTTAAACTTTGCAGCCTTGTTAGGAGCTGTTGCATCACTTCAACCTCCCCTCGCCCCTCCTCACCTCCTCCTTAATGCTAACTATTAGTAGCAGGGGGGGGCTGGGATAGGAGGGAGGCTGAGAGGAAGCAGACGTAGACATGTGGGGAGTTAGATTAAGCTACCATGTGCTCATTATGGAGATGCTGCACGTTCAGTGCCGAAGGCGTTCGCCGGGCTGCAGACGGCACTGAATCCTCTCATCCCACCAGCTGACGGGTCGATGCCAAGGAGAGTGATGGGGAGTGTCCAGTGATGCAAGAATCCATGGCTTTGTGTTTAAAGTCATCATAAATCTGAAGAAAGATGATGTTTATTTAGGGTTTTTTTGTGTGTGTACATTTGGAGAAGCGTGATCCAGACAAATAACATATAATAAACATGTTTTTGGTAAAAATTCTGCAGATACTCATCTGTTAATGGTGACTAGCCATCCTGGTTGTAATCCTCTTACTGAGTGGCCGTGTTAACACATGGACTGACCTACATTGGTGCTTCTCTGGGGGCAGCGGGTGACGGTTGCAAGGCTGAACAGGATGGGGGGGTAGTAATTGTGATGGTGGGGGGAGGATGGTTGGGCAGGTATATGAATAGCATCTCATACACACACACACATATATATGAGTATGCATATACACACTTCTGGTGTCAGGAAAGTGGACTCATTCCACCCTCCCACCCAGGACTCTGCTAGCGGAGAGACATCTGGCTCTTAAGTCACTGAGGAGTGGCGGCTGCTGCCAGAACGCCGTGCCCCCGGGTTTCTGTAGCACACAAGAGGGCAAGAGAATATGTTTTTATGAGGCGGAGAATAGAAGTGAATAGACATTACGACACGAATCGTGTGGTTTCTTCAAGGTAGATGCCTCGTAGGCTCGGCGCTGTTTGTATTTGTGCGTCTCAAGCCGTAGGGGTGAGATTATTGTTCTCTATCCAAAAACCATAAAATCACTTAATGTGCGTGTTGAGACACAAGTAGGCTGAGATTTTCCTGTTAGCGTGACAACAAATAGGGGAATTAAAACCACACAGCGTGCTGATGTTTGCTTCTGCTTCGACTCTTCTCTCTCTCTCTCACACACACACACACACACACACACACACACACACACACACACACACACACACACAAGTATGAGAAAGCAGTGGTGTTTTGTACAAACCAAACCCTCTGATCCCTCCATAATCCTGCCTCCATGAGCTGTCCATCATTTGTTTGCCCGGCAACCAAGGGGCATTCACAAGGCTACACACCATCCTGTGTGTAGCCCTGTGCTTTTCCTTCAGTCTAAAGAGAGGTAAACGAGAAACTGATGTCCATAAAGGAGCATTTTGGGAACCTGCGGAATGGAGTGGCGTGCTATATCAACGATAAATGAAAACGCAGCTCCATGTTCTTCGTCCTTGAGACGACCCAGACATGTAAATAAGTTCCTACACAAAGATTCCATCATTTCTTTTATCTGGAGCAAAATCTCTGACAGCCTTCTTGGACTTTCAGATACAAAAAAAGATTATCTGGAACAGTTAGTCAGCGGTTTCTAGAAAAACAGGTTATGAAGGTGTTTTGTCATCTTTTCCCTGGCTGATCCGTCTAGTCTTTAAGGATTCTCATCTCCATCTGCTTTCCTCAGTGATTCCTTACGTGCGCTTTTCTCTATTCTGTTACGATCTGCTCCTTCACATCCTCTTTGAATCCAGAAGCAAGTCCCGATCGTTCATATATATACACGTGTATATATATACCATACATAAGATTGGAGTTTCACCTCATCTATGTGCTTCTCCTTCCACTTTTAGACGTTTCATTGGTCCGGCTCCTGCTCGGTGGTGCAGATAATTTGATGAGGAATGGTCACAGTGGCTTTGGCTCCATTAACATTCTTACAAGGGATATCTTTCACTTCAACTAAGAGCTTCGGACCTGATTGTAATCTGTGTTGCGTAATGGATCGAGCCCTTGCTCTCTTTTATTTGACACAATTAAAGACCATTTAGCTCTCATCATTGAAAAGACCCAAGTGTAAGAGGAAGTAGATTCACAAACAGAAGTATTCAGGATATGAATCAATACTTTTGGATGGTTTTGACAGAATGTGAGAGGAGATTCCCGTGACCCTTAATGGGACGATCTCACCCAACACCGAACCATCCTTTCTTTCTTCAGGGCAAGGAAAAGAGGGAAATGGAAGAAATGAGCGAGACTGAATTAAATGAAGCGTGAAAGAGTGATAATCTATTGTCTTGCGGGTGATTGCAGCCGTCGGTTATTTGTAATCACTCTATTTCATTGTTTTTGTTTTTGCCGGCTTGCATTTTCCAACGGTCCATTTGACAATGTCTATTCGTGGCAGCGTGAACGACTTTAGTGCCACCGGGCCCTGTAGTTCTATTAGATAAATGGGACTTTAAACGTCATGCAATGGGGGTCTGGGTTGTTTTTAGGAGAGCAGGTCTACATTTGGAATCTCTACTCAAACAATTTGAGAATCTGTTGTCCCCAGTTCTAGTTCTATGTGATGAGCATCTACAACATATGTTGAGTTTTCAATTTAAAGTCTATCTGGGAATGAATAAGTGCTGCTTTTTATACAAATGCTGGCTGATGATGGAAGTTTCCTTGAATAGTCGAGGACAATGAACCTCTCAGGATGATTGTGCATCACTCCGAGGGAACAATGGTACCCGCCTGCAGGCGAGACTCTTATCTTGATCTAGACGAATTCACAGAGCAGATAGAAGAAGTTATTGAAATGTTCTTAGAGGTCAAACAGAAGTGCTAATATCTGCATCATCAACCGAGTATGGAATGAAGAACATGCGATGATGCAAGCAGAACTGCATTTACATGTCTGGTAAAAACAAAGTCTCACTCACCGTCTTCTGTCTTCAGGTCTTCGCGGTCGACCGATGAGCAGCCACTAGCGACTGGGGTTGGGCTACACCGACTCAAACAGGTAAAATCAATTTCTTTAGACACCTATAATTTTTCTGAGAACTGTACGCTTTTGGGAAAATGTTTTCTGACATGTTTTTGTCGAGCTGAATGGGAGGACTGCCGGGCTTTGAAGCGAGGATGTACAGATAATGGCTCTAAAAAGAAAAAATCACTATGAAGGAAGCAATGAAGCAGCAATTTTTTTTTTGTGTGTGTGTATTTTTGTCCTCGTGGCTTAAAAGACTGAAAATACTTTCACTTCAAGGACCTTGAAATTATTATTCTGACACTATGACTGAAATTTAATGGGTACCATTATGGTTTTGTCGGTGCTATAATTGAGTTACTGCTGGATATTTAACCAATTCCTTTATGCAAACAGAGTCTTATTTTTCTCATTATGCTACTAGATTATACTCTGTGCAATTTTCAAGACTAAGCAGACTTCCCATGATGCTTTGTTTTCTCCTCATAATGCAGCTGTAGCTCAGTCAACCCTGAAATCAGCCCTCGTTGTCTTACTTCCTCCAGACGAGTGCAGTAATTAGACAAAAGTGTTCTCTGTGCAGAATATAACTGCACCATTTATCCTCATGTCACCTATCAGAAATTTACTATTACCTTGTTTTGACGTAATTATTTTTGTTTTTTTGACACTGGGGTCAAATGAAAGCTGTTGCGTTTCAGTCGACATCAGTAAACCAGTCTGAAACCAGAGATGTTTGAACACAGGATGTCCTCTGGAGAGAGAGAGAGAGAGAGAGAGAGAGAGAGAGAGAGAGACTGTAATCCCGTGCTTTTGTGGCCGGATTAAAATCTAATGTCCTGGGGTTGGGGGAGGGGTTGATTTGTGTGCAGGAGGAGGCGGGGCAGATTAAATCTCACAGATCTGCTCTTTGTGCAGCGATGTCGCTCAGGGAGGGGCTTAGTTCATGCTGGAGGGGTGGAGTCTTTTGTACATTCATTCATTGTCCCCAGAGGATGACTCTTAGGGAATTAGACAAACTACTCACCTTTTTTCTCCTGTAGGTATTCCGATTTATCCATCCAAATTCTGCTGGATAGATGGATTGGAGCAAAAATTCACCAAATTTATTATAAACAGATGATTTATAATAAATTTGGTGATCCTACAACTTTTGTTTGACAATAGTGAAAACAAAAGTGTCCCATGGGTTGTTCGGTAAAGAAATATCCACAAACATAATGACAGACTAGTCAGCTTCAGCTGCACTGAACAAATGTTAAAGCATCCTTATATGCTACATGAAGGTGGCCAAAATGGTTCACATTATACTCACTAAACACTGACACCTTAGTCATTATACGCATGCTAGTTTAATAATCAGCTTCAGCTCCATTCATCCGTGTCTGTACAGCCTCACAGAGCTGCTTGCCTGCCATTATCCTCCAGTGTTATTATTATTTCCAACATCCTCATGTAAAACGAGACACCGGATATGAAAGGCTTTAACTTGAATCTACAACCTCAAGTCCAGCGACAAGTAAGGAGGGACGAGCACATTTATTTCAGGAGGAAGAGAGAATAAAGAAAAAAATAAAAGAAACAGGGAAAAAAAACTCCAGTTAGACAACAGACATTCAGGAGTTTCTGCAGATGTCTGCAGCGGGGGTCCAAATCTGAGCAGTTTTAATGAGATCAAAGAAGGGGGGGGGGACGCAAACTAATCTTTTGTAAGATTAGTTGCGTAACACCACAAGCAATGTGGACAGGTATGTGAGCCCCCCCCCCCCCCCACCCCCCCAACCATCCAGGCTTCGGATGGGGTGGGGGAAACAAGAGGAAGGATTCTGAAGCAAATGCTGAACAGCGGGCGAGAGTTTGGGATTATATGTGTGTGAGTTTGTGTGTGTGTGTGTGTGTGTGTGTGTGTGTGTGTGTGTGTGTGTGTGTGTGTGTGGGCAGGGAAGGTATTAAAACCAATGCCGAAGGAGGGAACTGATGAGCGTAGAGCTCACGTCCACATCTGTGTGCGATCCAGCTTTCTAGCTCAGTCTCCTTTCATGCCCGTCGCTCTGAACTGATCGTCACATCAGCCTTTTCCCTTCCTCTTAAATTCCACCCTCCTCATCTTTCCTTCACCTCGCCGCTGCTTTCCCCCCCACCACTCATCTCTTAATATCCCCCTGATTTTAATCCCAATCCATTGTCACTGTCTTTGTGTCTCCTGTCTTCTGTCCTCTGTTTTGTTTTGTTTTTTTTTGTGGGAGTTTAGTGGGTCAGCAGTGCCATCCCAGACGATTGGAGGACAGTTGCAGGACAGCTGGTGGTTTTTTTTTTGTTTGTTTTTTGTTTTTTTTTAGTCTTTAGTTTTAGAATTCTTGTGGTGGCAGGGAGGAGGAAGGAGAGATTGGCAATGGTCACAGCTATGGAGGATGTCTGTCCCAATGGGGTGCAGGAAGAGGAGATGGCACCCGCGGGACAGCCTGGAGCAGAGGGTCACGCGGTCGAGCCGTCCACCCAGGAACCGGGCACTTCAGGAGGTGAGGAAAAGACGGGAAAGCTGTGAGATGTCACCTGTTTAAAGTGACAGACAGATAATCTGGTCTTTGCTTTTCTTCTTATCTCTCAGACATTTTTATCTGATGTCCATCGGTCTGGAGCACATGTGAAATGTTTAGAGTACCCTCCCTAAACTTTAAATATACAACAAACCTGAAGTCTAGTTGTCTTCTGACATTCTGTAAATTAAATTTTGTGTGTTTTGGGGGGGGGTTATGTCACCTCCCGTTGCCTCCTTTTTAATAAACTGAAGGATAATTGCAATAAAGTTAAGGTATTAATGCAAATGATTTTTGTAATGAATTCATACTTTGTGAAAGTAGTTGAGACTATTGTCTTTTCCTTGTCTCCCACAGCTCAGTCCATATTCTGCATTGCTGTAAAAACTAATATATTTTGTCGGGGATGATGGGACGTTTATGTGTCAGTTTACTTTTCAGAAATGACGCAGGTTTGCCAGGTCTTTTCTCACTGGACTTGTTTTGCATTCTGTGAGAAACAGGTGTAGGAATTCTTTAGCAGGTGGTCTCAGCATCGTGCGAGGCTTTAGTGGGCGTATATACAGAGGCATTGGTTAGTTGGGGTGACAGAGACCGCAGAGGGAGGAATTTAAAACGGAGCAGCGCTAGTGGGTGGGGTTGGACGTCACTGGACGGTTCTAGGATGAGCAAACACTCGTGGGGTCAAGGATGAATTGGTACAATGAGCTGACGGAGTGTGTTTACTCCATGTTGGGAAACCTTGTGTATATGTGCGTGATCACCACATGAACTGAATACTCTGTCCATAAAGAACACGTGTCCCAATTTAATTTTTTTAAATTTTATTTTCATCATGGATATGTTTTTTTTTTTTTATAATCTCCCATTTCAGTTTTCTTTCAACACCATGATGAAAATCTATGGTTTTATTTTTACTTGGACATGTTTGTGCAGATTAATTTTTATTTTCACCTCTTCGTACAGCTGTGTGTTTGTTTTTGTGCACATGACACCATCATGCCATAGTTTACGATTGACTCGATTTTGAAATCCGAACCAGTAAATGTGGAGTTAAAAATAAAATACAGAAATACAATCATTTGGGATGAAAAATTATATCCAAAACTTACAAAAAATAGATGTTAAATCAAATTTTCACATGTGAGAACATGTGGGTGTGAAATATTTACATTTTAAAAGACTTTACTGTTTATGACATTTAGGTTTTTTTGCATGAAGTCTTAAATTTCTCATGTCAATGATCCAAAACTACAACCATATCTGAGCAAATCGACATTTTAAAAGTGTGCCCATCGTCCTATAGCACAGGGGCATGTCATGATTTGTGTTTTCCAAGGCTGCAGATTACTTGATTCTGCACTTTACTAAGTGGGAGGATGAAATGACAGAGTGTGGCTCGACCTCACGACAGACGTGAGTCAAGGTCGAGGATGATGAGAGGCGTAGAGGCTGAGAAAATCACAGAGGGAATGAACTGTGCGCAAGCGATGACTGGTCGACTTCACACACACACACACACACACACACACACACACACACACACACACACACACACACACACACACACACACTCCCAGGGCTTTAATGGTCTTAAGTGGGCTTACACTGGCTTTGAGACCCTGGTCTTTAGGTATTAGCTGTTCACACCTCTTCATCTATATTGATATGTTACGTCCACTGACTTTTGTGACACACAAGTCTAATTAAAATCCTCCTTACTGTGTTATTTTTCCTCTCCTCCCATCCTTCCAGCCATGCAGCAGGTGTTGGACAATGTGGGCGAGCTTCCCACCTCCGCTGGGGTCAAAGACATCGACTTGCTCTTCTTGCGCGGCATAATGGAAAGTCCCACTGTACGTCAGCTCTTACCTTTACACAGACAACAATATCCTCACTTCCACACAATGAAAGTCTTTATTATTATATCCGCAAACCAAGCTCGAGCGTTGCACAAAGCACTGAGCGCCTCTCTTCTCCTTTAGGCCCACGAACAGCTGGAGGAGGTGAAGCTGGAGGCGGTGCAGGACAACAACGTGGAGCTGGTGACGGAGATCTTGGGTGACATCAGCAACCTGAAAGTGAAAGACGACAGCACAGCCGAACTGTCCCGGATTCTCCAGGAGCCGCATTTCCAGGTGAGACACGGCAAACAAACTCAGAGAGGATTTCTGGATTCATCTCACAACTGGTAGACTTAGTATTGATTCAGGCTCTATGTACAGGGAATATAGTGAATCAATTTTTACCTTAAGGTTTTGCATCTTCTTTGTATTTAACACTTTACATCATCAATAAGTGCTATATATACTGTATTTTCCACACTATAAGGCGCACCTAAAAGCCTTTAATTTTCTCAATTTCTTATAATCCAATGTACCTTATATATGAAAAAAGTTTTAAAATAGACCATTCATTGAAGATGAGTTCTCAGATGCATTTTATAATCCAGTGCGCTTTATGTATAATTTTTTTTTTTTTTTAATAGGCCGTTCATTGAAAGTATGCCTTATTATCCAGTGCATCTTATGGTGCGGAAAATACTGTACTGTATATTTGTTTGTGTGTAGATTAGTTTTACCTTCATATTTATCTATTTAAATGTTTGTAGAATGGATAGGAAGCCTATGCTTATAATCTTTCGACTGTACTTACAGTTGCTCACAGTTGATGATTTGCATCCCACCCTCATGCATCAGTAAAACATTACTTCTCACCTTAGAGCTACCAGAGGCTTTACCCTGGGTAGACCAATAGGAGCTAGCCCAGTGTAGCCTCTGCACCAATCAGAGCACACCATGCTTTAAGCTGAAGGATAACACCCCTCTGACCTACTGAGACAGAGACAGATACTGTATAGGGATGGAGAGGGAGACAAGTTGGGAATAAATGAGAGTGGGAATGAGGGAACGTGATATTACATCACATGATGTCTGGATTTAAAGACGTGTTTACTGTCAACTAACAGCTGGAAAAAAAAAAAAAGGAACCTGAGCAGAAACTCAGATGAAAGATGGAAGACACAAATTAATACCCAAATGATTAGATTTAGGTGATAATCCATATTTGGAACTGGAGCCATTAGATAATTACTTTTTATTTCTGTTCAGCCTGGATTCAAGCACTCAGGACTTCACAGCCTGGTATTTAGTGGCTGCTGTTGTCATTTTAATTCATAAAATTCACTCATGATGCTAAAGGCGTAGCACCAACACAAAGGCCTCTTAAAGTCAGCAAACTGGCGCCCAGCGTCTCTCCTGCTTTGTCTTCGTCCTTTCTTCAGTCTCTCTTGGAGGCTCATGACATGGTGGCGTCTAAGTGCTACGAGGTCCCGCCCCCGACTGAACCAGGAAATGACGCCGCGGTGAACAACGCGCTGATGCAGGCCGACGCCGTGCGCATGATTGGCATCCGAAAGAAGGCCGGAGAACCACTGGTGAGCAGAGCAAGACGGTCCAAAGTGTGTGTGTGTGTGTGTGTGTGTGTTTATTCTTCAGGCTGAGTGCATTATACAATGAATAATTAAGAATTGCGGGTGAAGGCGATTGTACAATCGAGCGGCAGACGATAAGCATCATCCCTCTCTCCCCTCATCCTCTCAGGGCGTGACTTTCCGCGTGGAGAAAGACGACCTCGTCATCGCCAGGATCCTCCACGGCGGCATGATCGACAGGCAGGGTCTCCTCCACGTGGGCGACATCATAAAGGAAGTCAACGGGAAGGACGTTGGTAACAACCCCACCGAACTGCAGGAGATGCTCAAAGCCTGCAGCGGAGGGATCACCCTGAAAATACTCCCGAGTTACCGAGATGCTCCAGCACCTCCACAGGTAAACACACACACACACACACACACACACACACATACACACAGATGTAATGAGTGGCAGATGTTGGGCAGTGATGTTTGATTCAGTCCTCATACAGTCCCCTCCACAGGAATGTGAACCTTATTAATAACCCTCCATGTATTATCTAGGTCACACTCACACACACACACACGCTTCTCATCATCTCATGCTACAAGAAATGTACTGTAATTTCTTGGATTTTTAGGTGTTTTTTTTTGCCTCAATTCTTCTGCAGCCTGTTTTAAAAACAAATGAAGCTCTTGTTCTTCCTGAACAGAGCTATAAATTGAATTCCAAGCACCGACAACAAAATGAGACATAAAGCAAAGTCACTTCCTGCTCCGCTGGCAGTGAGCACGCTGCACAGAATATTTTACTGGCTTGTTTTATTGCTTTCCTTGTTTAATCTGATGTGCCGGCGAGAGCACTTACTCTTCCTGGTGTCCGCTGCTCAGCACAGCGTGAACAGCTGTGCGAGGGCAGCGTCACACACTCGACATAATGAGTGTGAATGGGGCCGCCGTGCTGCTGTGCTGCACATCATGCTGAGGTCGAGTCTTGACATCTTTTTTTTGTGCTTGTCTGCTCTCATCATCAAACTTGCATTAATTGAGACAAACTTTCCCCCTGACCACAAACCCCTAAATGAGTCTGAATTTATTTCTTTTGTTCAAAATCTGTGTGTGTGTGTGTGTGTGTGTGTGTGTGTGTGTGTGTGTGTGTGTGTGTGTGTGTGTGTGTGTGTGTGTGTGTGTGTGCGCGCATTTGCCACAGGTGTATGTGAGGCCATACTTTGACTACAACCCTGCCCACGACAATCTGATTCCCTGCAGAGAGGCAGGCATGGCCTTCAAGAAAGGCGACATCCTTCAGATCGTGAACAGAGAGGATCCCAACTGGTGGCAGGTCAGGCGTCATTCATTCTTATTCTTTTGACTTCCAAGACTTGCCTTAACTGATGTGCAATCTGTGGCAGGCATGCCATGTGGTCGGCGGAGCAACAGGACTGATTCCAAGTCAGTTCTTGGAAGAGAAGAGGAAAGCCTTCGTCCCAAGAGAGTTTGATGGATCAGGTATGTTGGAGTTTTTGCCTGTTTTTCTATTAAACCATGTTGATGTTGAAAAGTTTGGAAAGTTTTCCACCAGATATCTTGATATGACCTATCTGTTGCGTTTTATTGTAGGAATCTCTTTGTAATCGTGTTTTCTTTTGGAAAATGGCCCGTGTGCGCCCTCTCCTGGCCACAGGCTGTAATAGCAACTAAAAGTATGTCCTCTGTTACAGGGATCCTTTGTGGAACCATAGCTGGTAAGAAGAAGAAGAAGATGATGTACCTGACAGCTAAGAATGCAGGTCGGTTCATGCTTTTGATTTTTTAAACGTTTTAAATATGTTATGCTTTCTTTCTTTGGGTAATAATTGTGCTTTCTTTTAAACAGAGTTTGACAGACATGAGCTGCAGATCTATGAAGAAGTGGCAAAGGTGCCGCCTTTCCAGAGGAAGACACTGGTTCTGATTGGCGCTCAGGGCGTGGGCCGGCGCAGCTTGAAGAACAGGCTGATGGTGCTTCATCCCACGCGCTTTGGCACCACCATACCATGTACGCAGTGCTTGTGTCTAAAATTTGTCTCACTGTAATGCAAATGAAAGAGAAAGTTGTTCAAACTGTTAACTGAGGGTCACCTTTTAAGACACGTCACGACGGCCACGTGATGAGGAGCTGAATAGCAACTCGTACCACTTCACCTCCAGGACGGAGATGGAGGCGGACGTGAAGGCCGGCCGCTTCCTGGAGCACGGAGAGTATGACGGTAACCTGTACGGCACCAAGATCGAGTCCATCCACGAGGTCGTGGCCACAGGACGCAGCTGCATCCTGGACGTCAACCCGCAGGTAAAAGGAGATAGAAGTTTCAGAGCGGTGAGGATTCTATACTCTATACGTAAGGTCGTCTCCTCTGCGTCTCCTCAGGCTCTGAAAGTCCTGAAAACTGCGGAGTTCATGCCTTACGTGGTTTTCATCGCAGCACCAGATTTTGATACACTTAAGGCCATGCACAAAGCTGTGGTGGACGCAGGCATCACCACTAAACAACTTACGGTGAGCTAACCCCAAAGCACATCATCAACACACACTCAGGTAAAGGAAACATTGAAGGTGTTTTACCCTTAATCCAAACAGTAATAAAACAAAAAGGTGGACCAAAAACACCAAAAATGCGCGAGTTGTAAATCTCCCAGGTGACAGAACTGGCCACTCGTTGAAGGTGTGCCTTATAATCAGATGTGGTTTATAATCCAATGTGCCTTTTATATTTTAAATATGTCATTTTGTTAAAGGTGCGCCTTATAATCCAGTGTGCCTTATAGTGTGAAGAATTTTGTATTTGTGTAGCTCCAAAAACTCACCTGCCTTTTGTTGACCGGCAGGATGTGGACCTGAGGAAGACGGTGGATGAGAGCGCCCGGATCCAGAGGGCGTACAGCCACTACTTCGACCTGACCATCGTCAACGACAACCTGGATAAGGCCTTCGAAGTGTTACAGGCCTCTGTGGACAAACTGTGCAGTGAGCCCCAGTGGGTCCCGGTGAACTGGGTCTACTGAAGATGAGCATGTGTGTGTTTTAAGGTGAGGAGACAAGAGCAGAAACATTAAATAATAGTAAAGAAAAAACAAAATAATCAAATTTCTCTGTCTCCTCGTTGGGCTCACACACCATGCAACTTTTTTCTACTCAGAACTCAAAGGGAAAGAGTGCTTATTTATTTTATAACTTTTTATGAAAGATCTTTCTATTCAATGTGAAATTCCAGCGAGAATGAAACAAAAAAAGAGGCGGTCTATAATGTGGACCCCATCTTTGCTTTAATTTATTGTCGTAGTTACGCATCTTACTTTGTAGTTGTTTCCCTCTGGTTTCAAGCATCTGTCGGTCTCGCTTCGTGAAGGTCAGATCCACAACCACCATCCAAGCTCCATCATGAACACAAGGAAAGGAATCTGATGAGAACTTTCTTCTTTTTCTTCGTCTGGAAAAACCTCTGTGGCTGTTTTAATTTCACATCCGTGCAACTTAATCCTTCAATGTTTTTGCGTAGCAGGCCTTAAACCTTTCTATCGGAATCCTCCACGTTACCCACTGGATAAAAATAGTTTCAAAGGTGAATTTGTGCAAAACCTCCAGTATGTAAAAGAAAAATCGACTTTAAAATGTAATTTATCCACTTCAGACATTTTTGATTTGTCTAGTTTTGGGTTCTTTTGTTAGGTTTTCATCAGTATGGTGTTTCATAGTGAGTGTTTTTTGTCATACTTGATCCTTTGTTTTAATGATCTCGTTTTCCGTCAATGTTGTTCCTGTTACACATAAGCCAATTTAATGTTTTCATTGTGAATGTGGCGCAAACCCATTCTTTCCTCATGATCCTTACCTTCAAGTGTTGCAGTATGCCAAAGCCCTGATCATACTTTAAATAAAGTTTGAAATTTCTAAACATGCATTTGTATTTAAATCTGACACACGAAAGAAAACTACACTGTTTAGATGCCGACTTTTTAAGAGTAAACTCAGAAAGAGTAATTTCAGAAATGATTTTAAAATGTTTATTTTCAAAGGACACATTTTGGGTTTGAGAGTCGAGACTCCGTCCTCATCACAAATCAAATACAAAACAAAAAAAATTTAACTATGAAATCTAAACAAGAAAAGACAACAGGAAAAGGTTGTTTTTTTTTTAAACATTTTTATTAACGCAACTTACAGTCAAGCCATAGAGTGAACTATATTACCGGTAAGTGATAGGTATTCACATTATGTCCTAACAGGGTTTACAGCATATCTTGTGTTCTGTAAGCATACGTGTTAACAAAATAAGGAAATGTAAAATAGAAATCAAAGCTTACACCTTTACAACAACAAAAACGAGGAGCTTAGCAGTGGATGTGAACAAATTAAATCAGCAACATAAAGACCCTCACCAGAATAGGAATGACAGCAAATTCAGTTTTGGCATGTCATGGTTTAAATAAGGGAGGAGAGAAAGAAAAATGAACAACGGAGCTCAAAATGACACAAATGAAGGGAGGTTTGAATACACGTGGCTGTGCAGGGCTGCCTTTGCCAAGAGACTTTGGTCACTTTGCTTCTCCATCATGGCTTACAATTAAAAAAAAAAAAAAAAAAGCACAATGTACAAAAATGAAAATGGCCAATGAGGGAAAAAGACATGGAGCGGAGTGTCCTGGAATCAGTTCTACTTGTGAATGGATAGAGGAATATCTTTTATTTCTCAAGAACATACAGATGATTGTCTGTCTTTCTTAAAAACGAGCGATAAATCAAAAAACAAAAACAGGTTTTTGCAGTCAACTACAACTCCAGGACAGCCCCTACATTCATAGGAGGTAGATAACATGGCAATGACACGGCAGACTCTTGAACACACGTCTGCGAGGAAATCGAGCTCTCTGCTATGTATGAAATTGTAGTGCATAATTTGTTGAACTTTTTAAGGCCAAATGGGAACCTTACATGTAAATCTAAGGCTATTTTAAGACAAAGGTGCAGGGGGTGGGGTGGGGTGGGAGGGAGGATGTAGACATAATAAGCAGATACAGCCCTTTACACAATGATACCTGAGTCAACAGTGTTCTACCACAGAACCTCGCAGGATGGTTGGTGCACATCAACTCTTCAGCTACACACAATATTTTTGGCTACACAGACAGAGAATATGCAAAAAAAAAAAAAAAAAAAAATCAAGACGAGCACAGCAACAATGAGGTGGCTACAACTGAGAAATTCACCCGATGACATTTGTGTAGAAATTGCATAAATGACAAATTATTTGGCCACACGGTGTGACACAGTTGTTACGACAGAACTGAATCAGATTTACTATTTTGGGTGTTTTGCACAGCCTTCAGTGACATTCAAACCTCCAGAAAGGGGAAAATCTTTATTTTATTGGACAATATGAAGTACACTACAGAAAAAAAAAGTCAATGCAGCATATATCAGGCTTATGAGGTACTTCATGAAAATATACAGATATATCACCTTTTAGAAAACCTCCTCAAAGTCATATTATTCCTTAAGATTCCTATCGATAGCATAAAATACCTCGTCAGTTCTTTTTTTTAAATTTTCGCCCAATCTCCAGAGGGCTTTTTTTTTTTTTTTTTTTTTTAGACTGCTTTGAAAGTGCAAAAACACAAATACTGATCGTTCTATGCAGCATTTACACGCAAGGTTGCATGAGAATTTAAAAAAAAAATTGATTTTTTTTTTTTCATGTGGCATGGCAGATTTTGTCAAAACCTTTACGTTGAAATGACTCACAAACTCTAAGATGGCGCAGAAGGAGAGGAGACAAATCCAACAAAAGGCACACATTACCCACTTCAAACACACACACTGCTGTTTCCAGTTTGGGCTCAGCCATAACCAACTATCATTAAATGACACGCGACCTCCTATGTACCTTTTGATGAAGTTACAACGCTCTGATTTGCTGTAAAGTTTGCTCAAATGCGTGAATTCCCTTTGTTAATTGTCACATGCAAAAACTACTTTTCATACGCTCAACAAAAATGGCGTCAAGTTCGGATAATAGGAGCAGTGGAAATAAACTGAGACGGGGACAGCTGCCCCTGGTTTTTATTGCAGTACTGGCAGAGAACTGTAGACATTTGATCACAAAGTGACTCTTCAGAAATGAAACCAAAGTATTTTAATATTCAGGAGAGAAAAAAAAAGAAAAAGCTGGTCATGAAAATAGAGCCAGTTTTATCCTACTAATCCGAAGTCTGACGAGCATCGCCTCAACCTGTGTGAAGATGACAGGTTGGAGTACAGACAGAAATCACTGCCATTATTGCTGTACATACATGTTTCAAAATTCAAAAAAAAAAAAGAAATCCTTAATATTACTAACATCATCTGGGACTCTTAGCACGTTTGTCGAAGTACGATCAGGTCATGATTATAGTTTATTTCACCAAATTAATTTGTGTTGTTTATTTTTCTCCACCATCTAAAAAGAAAAAAAAAAAAAGATTCCAAATTACAAAAATTTGGTCCCCTAGAATATTAATCAACTAAAACAACCAACCCGCCATACATGATACATGACATTTTTTTTAAATGTCTTAAAAAAAATTTTTTTTAAAAAAAGAACAGTGCCTTCAGCATGACATTGGCTTGTGTTGGTTTGGTCATAATTTGAGATTTCATTACCATTATTATAAATTAGGGCTAATATTAGGTAGCACCTGACACTGCGCTGAGGTAGTTTTTTTTCTTTTTCCAAGTTTATTAATAAAAATCCAAGTCGAAGTCTATAAAGGCTTGGTAAATTCATGAGTGGATGTAGATCAACGAGAAACCATTGATTTTGTTTTGGTGAAATTTTTTTGAAACTTCACCCTGAATGTCCACCGGGGGCAACTGTTACATCGGTCCGACGTAGCTCGGCCTGGTTCTGCATCCTGGGTCTCAGAATAAAGATCCGAGGGCCGGCTGCGTACACTAAATAAAGGAGTTACACAACAAATTCATGAACAAATTGAGGAAAAAAAAAATAGCTGCAAATGTATTTTTGTTACCGCAGCCAGACACAGAGCAAGATAAAATGGGCCTGTTTCTTGATCAGTCTTAATGTATAATCTTGATCAGTCTTAATGTATAATCTAATAGCCCGTTATGATATCTTTAAAGGCTACCGAGCCCGGTCCTGTGGTCTTGTCATCTGTCAGTCTCTGTACTGTTAGTGTAATGCAAAGTTAATACAACGGAAATGCATTGACTCAAGGACACCTTGATGGAAGACACTTCGTAAATGCTTCCAGGACACAAAGGCGAGACACGGCTGCATCCCATGGACATGAGGTGAAATTATTCTGTGTGCACGTCTGCCAGCATCCCGATCAAACTCATTACTTCTTAATAAAGAGAAATGATAAAATAGCCAAATGTTTCCACTTGGTAGACGTTAGCGTGCTAGACTGTCAGTGTACAAAAGTGGTGATTCACGAGGACACATCTCAGATGAGAAGCAGGAAAATGTTTAGCCGAAGCAACTTACTGCCTTTTATATCAGAAACGATTTTTTTTAAACCAGTAAGAACAACTACGTGGTAATACGACAAAAACGTCTCTGCTATCGAGCGGCTTTTTGCTAAACAGTTTCTGAGTCGAGCTTGAGGACGATTTTAAAGGACAACTCTGTAAAGACAGATCAGGAATATCATGCTGAGGGCTCAAGCAGAAGCCTTAAAATCTACCAGCAAAAATGACAACAAAGCAACCATCATACACACACACGCACACTTGTTGTGTTACAGCACCTCACACAAGCGTGAGGCCAGAACAGATGTCCTACTCCTTTGCACCAGTGTGAAACGTTTGTCTCCTAAAAGTACAATAGCCAACATCTTCAGAGCGATATTAGAACTAATGGCTGCATATCTCCGGTTAATCTGAAAAAAATGAATTATATCAGCCGCGATATAAGCAAGATCTAAATCGATAAAATATTGAATAAAACATAATACTTTCTGAAATCATGATAGCCTATAAATAATAGAAAATCAAAGGGAAAAAAAAGTAAAAAGGCTGTACACGAGAAGCAAACATGAGCATAAATGTACTGGATAGATAGTCTATACAATATTACAAAACACGCAGGCTTTACGTACATTCATTGTTATCGTTTGAAGCTAGGAAAATAGATTCTACTCTACAAGAGGTTTCTTTATATCAGCAAGTTTCTCTACAAGAGACGGGTGAGGGGGAGAGGGGAAGGACACTGATGCACAGAGGAATTAACTGATGTATAGATTCTCATTGGGCTTCATTTGAATTCAAATCCATTGGAAATCAAAAAAATCAAACTGTTACACTGGGAGAAATCTTTATCTTATCCTCTTTTCACCCAAAATTTACATATGTACTTGGAAAACGTAAAAATATAAAGGAAATAAAGTAGACTTGTGATATGCCAACCAGCCCCTCCTAGATTATTTTAGGAGTCTTTAATAATACAGGAAAAAAACCCATCCAAACTGAGCTGAAATATCTACAAAAAGGTATCCTGTAATGCCAAGAGGGTTTGTTTTAAACGCCTAACTAAGCACCGTGAGCACCATCGAACCTGTAAAGCGGTGCCACATTCATCCAGGCTGGTGAATTCATTCGTTTGTTCCACACACATTCTTCTGAGCTGGTTATAATCGAGCAGATTTAAGTCGGAAAAAAAAACAAAACAAAAAAAAACCTCCGCTGAATCTTGATATGTATAGTCTAAGGTGGTTTCGGACACAAGAGGAGGCCTCACTTTTATATTTGTTCATTGCAGTGTTGAACAGGGAAAGCGACCGTGTCAAACACACATCCACGCCTCCCAAACGATCTGACAGTCCGTAGCTAATCAGCTCTTTAACGCCAGCCAGTTTCTTTTGCATAAAGCTCCATCTCCCAACACGACTGTACAAAGGCAACCGACCCACACAGCTACAAGTTTAACTCATTTATTGTCACTTAAAGGCATGGGGAGATTTCTGAGAGACGACATGCTGTATTGCTGGTTGGCTAGGCAGAATCCCTCCTGATCAGCTGGGGTGGATATCTGAAAGGCAAGTGCACAGAAGAGACTCCTGCTGACTGCGCTTCTTTTTTTTTGTGTTTGTTTTTGGAAAGCCACTTATATCAACTGCTTCTTTTTGAAAAGGACGCCCACTGATAACGTCATGTTGCAACAGCTACAAACTCCATTCTTGTTTAGTGCAAAGACAACACTGGCAAATCTTTGTGTTGCATCTCCAGGAAAACCAATGCCTTTGTGGTCTGTTGCCTTTAAGGTGCTGGTAAAAAAGGTCATGTAAAAAACAAAAAAAAGCACCAATAGCAAGCTCAAACTCACCCTCCTTGAAAGACATCTCGATGTTTTTGAATTTCAGAACGCAAGTTCACTTTCTCACATTTTATATCATTTTCCAAACACGATCCTCCAAAACAATGCATGATCAGATATGGCGACACATGGCACAACATTCTGCGGTGAGATGGAGCAGATCGATTGCATTGCTGAATTACAAACACCAGTTTCAACGCATCTTATTCTCTCTGAATCTTTTTTTAAAAAAATCTCTGATAAACATCTACGGGTACATTTACATTAATTTCTCCAAATCAAGGACATCCTATCACACCTCACATGGGCTTAAGGTGGAAAAATCAAGGTTGTGGAGAAAGTATGCAGTTTCATTGGTGCATAGAATAAAAAGGAAAGAAAGAAGGGAAAAGCTATTTATACATACAAAGCACACTTCAAGAATTTGGTCGTACAGCTCAGCACTCAAAATCACGAAAAAACACATTCTTATCAGTTTGAGCTAAACTAAAAACCCACAAAACTAACATGAACTGAGAAAGCGCATTCACCATCATGCAAACCAAGCGTTTGTAACCTCTACTGCCAACGCAAGACTCAAATAATGCCAATTTGATAGATAGGTAGGGATAATTATACAGAAATGGCCAGCAGTGTGATGTTACCATAACTCTTTAAACAGGTAACAAGAGGTAGAACACACGGCCATTTCCCTACAATTACACCAGTGTCGCGCAATACGGCCGAGCCTCACGCTCCGATCGAGGAGCACACACACCTACAGAAATCACTCCCGACGCTCTGCTAACAAAAAGTGCATCCAAATTTACATCTTGTGAGACCAGCACCGATCAGAACAATATTGACATCATAACAGTAAATATCAAGTACATGGTTTTTAGAATGCCCCACGAACACAGTCAGTCGGATTTCTAGTTGCTTTACAGGAAATGAAAAAAAAGGGGGTAATACAGAGAGGTCGCCTAAGGGAGAGAAAAGATCCTCGAGATGATGAAGCATCTTTTTAACATACGTGTAAAAAAAAAGAAGCCTTGACCAGTCCAGTGAGGAATCGAGGTGGTTTACAGTGAAATCTTCTAGCACCTACAATCAAGATGACCACTTGTGCTTCTATGTCTTTTGAGTACTTATCACGTAAAAGTTTGTAATCTTGTTTGGCTAAGAAAGATTGTGTGTTAAAAAGCATACACCCAATTTGTTTTCAGGCTAGAAAAATCTACAATGTTACAAATGTCCACATGAATACTTCATCCCGTTAAAAAAAGGCATGAAGATGCTAATAAGCACTAGGAAACATGACTAAATGCAACACGCTTAAAAACAACAATACCAAAAACAACAACAACAAAAAAAAAGCCCTGATCATCTACTCTAAAAATGACCAAAATTAATGTGAGACACCTCACGGCTAAATCTCTTGGTTAAACTGATGCATAGTTAGAAATTGTAGATTACTTGCCTCTGATCAAGACTATGAAAAATTTCACCAGATTGACTAAGAAGTAAAACTCAGGTGGGATGTTAGGAAATGTCTGGAATTATTAGCAAGACTCAGGCAGTCTTAGAAGGCAAGAGAATATTTGCACTTATAATCTTTATACAAACAGTGTTAATTTAGACTATATGGGCCAGTCATTTACAAAATCTAAACAACGGTTTCAGCGGCCTACACTGAAAGCTTATTCAAAATATACCTTATTACCAACATTACTATATAGTAGAAAGACTCACAAAAAGTCATTTGCATAAAGCTTTTGTGCGACAACTGCTCCCAGCTCCCGGAGCAAACGCTTAATTTTTCTGGGAAATTTTTTGATCGGTCTGAAATGTTGCAGCTTTCACTCCTCTGTACCGAATGCCTGGATATATAATCGAGATGCCACACAAACACCCCGCTCTGACAAAAAAAACAAAACACACTGCAGGAAACACTATCCTGCTGCTATATCAATTCAAACATAGGAGTCAGGGTTAATCTGTGTGAAGAGAGAGAAAATAAGTATCACAAATACCTAAAAGACGAGTCGGCTACATGTATATTTTTTACAAATTAATCAAAATTAGATTAGACTAGGAAAAAAAAATTATCAAGTTCTCCTCTATGTTAATTTCTACATCATGTGTCTCAACACGGCTCAGACTACAATAGAAAGGTGTCCTTGTTGGGATCCAGTCCCAAATACACCATTACCCTGGATGGGAATTAGGTAACTGGTGCAACTCTTTTAGCTCAGACTAAAATGAGGCAAAAAGGGACATAAATGCTCTTCTCTTTTTTTTTTTTTTAGCAAACACTAGAAGCCCTCAAGTAAATAAATTGTCAGTTCCAGGGATGATAACATCTCATGCAAAGAATTCTTAATGAAGTTGTTTACAGATTTGGCATAAAATGGTCATCAGCGACAATCGAGGACAAATACTGAAAACCCCAGCACATGTGGGTCAAATAAGTTCATAGTTTTCCACATAAATTTCAACAGAAACGTTGATCCTAAATGGCACTTTTCATCACATAGTGCCCTATGTGAATAATCACACGCTACCCTCAATATATTAAGTACTTTTGACCTGATTAAAGTACCCATTGTGGTCAGTGCACTTTGCTTTGATTGGCTGATAAATAATGTTTGTCAGACGAGCAAATCTTTAGGCATACAAAAAGTGAACAGGCGACCTGATTGGTTCATAAATTTGGTCCTTCTCCATTCGAGCACCAAGACCCCAAACCAGAAAGAGGAGAAGGAGGGCGAACATCTAAATTATAATTCACTCTTATGTAAGTAAAGATGGTTCAAACACACTAATATATAACATGTAAAAAAAAAAAACACCAGACAAAATCAGCTCTTCCAGCTCAAACTTAATTTGCTTCTTACAGTCTAATTGCTGGTTTGGTTTGGGTGGGTCAGGGGCTAAGTACAATTGTAGACATGTGGTTAAGTGACAGTTCGGCTTGATAAGAAGATCACAATGTGAAACCACTGTGACACTATCTACAGCTGAGAGTGAGAGAGCGGTGGGTAGTGCATTTATCAGTGGGGCCTCACCCACCCCCCACTCTGGGGTTGCGTTCTCTCAGGCAAAGTACATGGTGCGCAGGGTGTCCTGATGGATCTGAACGGCCTTAGCCAGAGCCTGCTGGTCACGCCCGTTACTCTGGCCTGATGTGTGGCTGCCCTCAGCACTGGAAAAGCAATACAAGAAGAGCGTATTTTTATCATTCTGCATATACATCATACTTTTAAGGATTCATGTTGTTCAGAACAGTGACAGCGAATGGGCCGTTTACCTGTCATGCTCTTTGTCCACCAAGTGATAACGTGCTCGAAAAGCCACCAAGTGAGCGTAGTAAGCTGGTGCTGGGATGGACACAGAGCGAGTGCAGCGCACGTAGGTGTGGCATAGCTGGTAGGTGAGCACCTGGAGTTCATCTGAAGAGAAGTGGTTGTCGTCCCACAGCACATGGTAGTGAGACGGCCTGCTGGTACCCTGCAAGCAGCAATAACCATTTTTAGCAGTGGAATGTTTCTTCTGCTTTTATTCCTCTGTTATTGGACCAGTTTATCTGCCGATTCCCCGATATTAAATTCATAAAACAATCACGATCGACAGTCGTTCATTACATTAAAAAAATACATGCCAGTGCATGTGCAAACAGAGGCGCTAGGGCCAGCAACACTAGTAAATTAGTTCGCGATTGGGTAGATCACGTGACAAAAAAAGAGATGTCAGCTTATCAGCCATCCCGTCAGCTCCTAGGGTACACATTGGTGTCCATTACCACAGAGCACCCACAACGGTTGGCCGCTTGAATGGATTTATTGCCAACAGCAGGCTGGACGATGCATTCCTGGACTTCCTGAATTACTGCTACATATTCCATCAACAAGCATTATCTATGAAAATGTGACAGATCATGGATCAAGATCACCGTTTGCGCCAGATCTCTTGAAAGATGACTACAGTAATTTCCGCACTATACGGTGCACCAAAAAGCCTGTAATTTTCTCATTAACCTACGGTGCGCTTTATAATCCAGTGTGCTTTATATGTGAAATTGTAAAATGAACAATTCATTAAAGGTGAGCCTTATAATCCAGTGCGCCTTGTAGTGTAGAAAATACTGTATTCCTTGACCATCTGGAAAAGGCTGCTACACACTGATGTGAGAAGGGCTAGTCCAGGGGAAATTCTTTAAAAGAGTTCAGGAGCTCTGCTCGGAGATTAAGGAATTTTTCCACATAGCCGGACACACAGAATACAAGTAGCTAATTAATGGTCAGTGACTTGGTCATTCTATTATTAGCTCCCATGTTGAAAAAGTGTGATCACCTCTGCTTTAAAACAATAGATAAATTGCATGCGAATTACAGTTGCAGTCACTTTAGTCCTTCAAGGCAGCTCTTACCTGAATGCCAGCGTGACTGCAAAGGTAGAAGTCAAACTCTGATGGGTGAGTGATTTTGGTGTCCACTGTGGTGCCTGCAGGAATGTTTCCACTCTTCCCGACCTGGAAATACAAGGTTTAGTGTTAAAAATTGGATTTTTTAGGTAACAGATGGTAGATGTTAGTTGAATTTTTTCCTTACTTATTTGGATAAAAAGCTAAATACCAATACTGACCCTCTCATTTCTGTCCGTGCAGAAAAGTCTTGTGTGGTGTCTCTTCTGCACCACCACAAAGGTGATTCCAGGCTGGTAGTCCTTCTCCAGTTTTATGCAGGCCTCTCGGATCGCAAGTAGCTCATGCTGAAGGACCTGCATGCATTCCAAGTCAGAAGTTTATTAGAATAACTCCTGAAAGCAACACCACTTCCATGACTATCACCCCTGATATATGCATCACCTGATTGAACTGGCCCTCGGAGATACCGTCTCGGTAGTAGATGATTCTGGTGGGTTTAAAGCGGGTGGACTTGTAGAACTGGATGAGTAGCTCCCTCACCATGGTGGCCAGGTCCTGGATGATGTCCTGACGGTGCTGCTGCACCCGGACTGTGGCACAGTATCTGCTGGGATGGGCGTCCATACTACCAACGACCTGAAAAAGAACGGAACAAACAAATCAGCACCAAACGGGGCTTCAGGGGCCTGAATGTTTCAGAGGTGATTTGTTTCGCATTACGAGGAGACTGTTTTTGAAATATGATTATAATTATTTTCACCCCCGTCTCCAACTGCACCTTCGATGAATTTGGGCTACGAGGGACAGATACAGTAACCTCATCTGCATGTAACATTGTGACGGATGGGTAGCATAACGTGGGAATTTACTGAAAATTACTGTGTGGATTCTCGGAGCAGCTGGAAGTCAGACATACAATTAATGTGCCAATGGTCACAAAATTAAGACAAAGGGAAGAAAAATTCTCAAGCGCTGCGGAAGTCCTCGGTAAATTGGTGTGATTTTGTCACTTAGAATACACCTCATTTACTTGTGCTGCAAGGGGTAGATGCTAATTTTGTATGGTGTTACTTACAGCAGCGATGGAAGGCTTTTTTCCATCTCCTGCAGGAGGATGAGTCACGTCTGCACCAAGGAAGATCACTGGCTGTTGGAACACCAGAGGCCTGGGGTGTCGACACGGACACAATTCAGCACAAAAATAAGTTATATGCAGTCTGCTGCAAATTTGGATTGGGGTTACATCACGAAGATATTCACAATGACTGAGGTAAGAACTAATATTCAGCATCTTCACTGACCTGCCCTGTGGGAGCAAGATATTATTGACGCCTCCCAGCTTGACGTTGATCTTGAGACAGAGGTTGGAGAGGGTCTGGGGTGTTGTCTTTTGAACATTCTTCACTTGCACACACTGCGTGGCCATTCCAAGTACCGTATCACCAACCCGCTTCACCTCAGCTAAACAAGAAGGAAACACCAAATAATCAGGGACAATCAGGTCCAAAACTTTAAAGTTACTGTTCAAGTGCATCACATTAACCAGAAAACGGACCAAATGTAGCCAGTTTAATATGATTGTTATCTATGAATCAGATGGGATTACTAATTACTGTTGAAAAGTGATGTCATCACCAACAGGAGCTTAATCAATAAGTTACTCAATAACACAAAAACAGACTGTATGAATCCCTCACCATAGACTGGCGTCTTCCCCGGTAGGATGACGACCACCAGCTGGAGACCCTGGTAGGTGTACTTGAGGTGTCTGAACATGGGCTCAACGCTGTCTGCTCCTTGGGCATATTTACAGAAGCATGGCTGACCCTGGATGGGCATCCCTGCATCCCGAGAAATTTTCCTCAACTGATCTGTGAAAGCTCTGAGACAGAGAAGAAATTTATCTATTTTTAATCTGTGGAGAGGCTCACCACGGCAGAGACTAGTGACGTAAAGCTACCTCAAGAATGACATTTAAAGAAAGTTAAAAGTACAAAAATTAGTGAAAATTGATAGAAGAACTAACACTGTGTTAAAAATAGAGACAATATAAGTAAGAACACTGCACTTACTTCAGCAGGAGTTCAGTGCACTGCCTCTGTGGTGCAAAGCAGGCGATGGCCCACACTTTGATCTCAATACCAGTGTGGAACTGCTTGTTTCTCATGTCCCACACTCCCTGGATCGGTGTGGCTATTGCCTTGTTCTGTAAATTATAAAGGACAGCAGCTTTCAAAGCTATGAACAAGCATCCATGCAGAGATGAAAAAGCTTCTCATAATTTTGAGTGCTTTTTTACAAGATTGGAATGAATTACATTGATTTTAGTTATTTGAAATGGGTAAATGTTGTTTGAGTGATGAGTTGCTTGAGTTATGAGCTCATTCGAGGAACAGATTGAACTTGCGTGTGTACACACACACACACACACACACACACACACACACACACACACACACACACACACACACACAAACACTAAAAGGCCATTAACTCAAGTGTACATCGGCAGCAACAACAAAGACATTGGTAAGCATACCCTGCCTCCATAGAGAATGGAAGGTGCTTGTAGGACGCGGCCATTGACTTCGGTCATCTCATCCCTCACCATCACTCCAAATTCTCGAACGTAAGGATCAGTGTTGAAGTTGGCACTTCTCATCTGAGAAACAAAACAACACAGCAGCTTGAATAAATGTGAATGTCTCAACCTTTCAATCTAAATTTCTTCGTATTGAGATGTCATGCAGGGCTTTTCGGTCAAATGTAAGCCAATGGAGCAAAGAGCTCTCCAGTTCGATGAACTAATGTGTGAAAATCAAGGTGATGGCAAGTGTTTTGATCTCAGCCAGAGAGCTCATTACTGAGATGTACTCAGATAAATCTTACAGTATCTCAAAGTGACTTACCAGTTTACTTATCTCATCCTGACGGTCTGGTGCCGATCGCGCTGTGGCACGGATCATCGTGGAAGTCTGATTGTCCGTCAGCTTTTTGATGCAGCGCTGTCCAGCCACAATGTTACACACCTGTAGTGGATACGCACAAAACAAAAATGTTTCATCAGTAAATCAGCCATTAATTGCAAAAGAAAAAAAAAAAGCAAAAACACAAAATTGTTGATGCTTACCTCTAGAGGTAGGTAGGTGTGCTTTTGCTCCTGCCCCACCTGTAGACACGGGAGGTGGGGGTATCTCAGGATGAGCTTGTACTTGTCTTTGAAGTACTGTGCTACTGTGCATTCAATAGTTTGGCCGTTCTCCTGCTGCAAGGGAAACCTGAGGGAAGCACATGCCGAAACATTTGCACAGATTCATTGCTGGACTGCTGATTATGCTATTGGGTAGTAATAAAACTAATAAGCATAGAGCGTTAGCAAAGTGGAGACAGAAGAGCTTCCTTACGTTTGGTGGCTAGCTGGTCTTCTGGTCACGTTGCACACTCTGTACTTCCTCTTCATCTGCCCGCAATGGGTAATCTCCACCTTCAAGCCTGCATGGAGGAATTGGCATAAAATATGACTTGGAGCTAAAAACAAAACATAAGATAACAGCCATGAGGACATGGGTAATGAGTCCATAAACGATGGACTCATTGTGTTTGTCTGCTGTCACATTGCCGATAAGGATCGTATTAAAAGCACCATCAGGCAGGCATAGTAGGCTTTATTTTCAACCAAGTCCTGCATCATGCAAACTAAAAATTCACTATCAGTAAGTGAGCTTTGGGAATTTACTTACCTTTAATTTCTTTTGTAAATTTCACTCTTTGAGAGTCTGTTAAGGGCTTCTGTTGTTCTTCAATGCTTTTAAAATCCAAGACCTCACACATGAACTCAATAACAGGCTGGGCTTTGTAGAATGCAGTAGCCGAAACTGGAAAGAACAAAATGTGTAAACCAAAATAAGAATCACAAAGCAAACTAATTTTTACAATATGAGCGCAAGTGACAAGTAATTTACCGTCGATGTTGAGCATCATTTTCCAAAGGGAAGGCCTAACGGACTGGTGGAAACCAAACCACACCTCTCTACCACCACCGAGGGGGTTTGAACATCCTTCTGAGGGAGTGAAAAAAGAGCGGCCCACTGGCGTATACCTGTAACAGAGGACAGCTGGTCATAAAACCTGACATACTAAAAAACAGCAGCTATTCAACAAACTGTTAAAAAGTGATGCTCATAGCTATCATGACAAACGATACATTACATGTACAGTATTTTCTGCACTGGACAACAAGGCACACCTTCAATGAATGGCCTATTTTATAACTTTTTTAAAATAGGCCATTGGATTATGAGGCATATCTGATTATAAGGCGCACCTTCAATGAATGGCCCATTTTAAAACTGTTTTCACGAAAATAGGGCGCACCACATTATAAGGCGCACAGAATAGAAACTACTGTAGTGGCTGTGGTTGCGTTATGCATCTAACTAGGTTGAGTTGCGCTAAAGGGATTGCATTCACAACTCTGCAGCCTTTTCTCAAATTTCAAGAGCCAAGTCACTGCCAGCCAAAGGTGCCTGACATGCCACAATTGATTCGCAAATGTGGTTGACACCTGAAACAGCAGGTAACTGTGGGGGGGGAGGGAGCGCAACTTAGACTTGTATATTCTGTCTGGGCTGCTGACCAGATAGGTGGGGGTTGAGGTTACATTTGAGAACTCATCTTCAATGAATGGCCTATTTTAAAACTTTTTTTTCATAGATAAGGCGCACTTGATTAAAAGGGGCACTGTTGGTTTTGGAGAAAATTTAAGGCTTTTAGGTGCGCCTTATAGTGCGGAAAATACTAAGTTTTACATCTCTAAAATGGATTCACAACACGAGAATCAAGGGTCATTCTCTGCCTAAAATAATGCCCAGAAGGGAGGAGTAGCAAGTTAGCTTCAGTTCATTTGAATACAATGGAGATATGCGCTTCCAAGCAAGTTGAGGGTTTCAGAAGAATACCTTGTGAAAACATTATGCTTATATGATTTGTGGAAAAACAAGAATGTTCAACGTTTACACACCTCATGGAGGGCAAATGTCTCATGACCACATCCAAGGCCTGAACAGTCTCGAAGGGGACGCTGGGCAGCCGTCCTGATAGTGCTTCGTGCAGAGCTTGCAGGCTGACGCAGGACACCCACTTGATCGATACTTTGAAGCTGCGGTCTTTGCCTTCACCAGGAATGGTCACCTCAAGTTCTACCTGTGTTTATCACAAAAGAATGGAAGAGTTAATGTTCAGGCAATTTCATATCAGTGGTAGTAGAGATCTTATGGTATTGAAACGTGTTGAAAAGTACGTACTTTGTCTCTGCCAATAGGCAAAGGCATGGCAGTGTAGAGGTTCTTCCTGCCATCATACACCGGTTTTCGATCACCAAAGATTTGCGTTTTAAAGTGCTGGACCATATGCTCCACAATTTCCCTGAGAGAAAATTAAAACACATTACTACCACACTCAATACCCCACTAACCTTATGCTTAGTGCTTCTGCAGAAGCATGAACATAAACATACCGATTCACCCTCCTGGGGCATTTTTCAGGCTTGATGTCAATGTCATAATGGTAGATCTCCAGCTTGGGGATTTCCATCTCAAAGAAGTTGGCCTGGAGCTTGATTGTCCTGCCCATCGTGCCAAAGTCCGGCCGTGACGGTGGCTTAAACACATACTCTGGCACCGGGGAAGATGGGGGTTCTAAAACAGGCAGGCAAAGGAAAATTAGAAAGCTATTTAACAAGAGTATCATTACAGATAAAATATGAATTGCAAATTTGCAAAATTGGGAATCCAATTCTTTGGCCTTGGTTGCCACCCTTGGCCACTACCTTTAGTAAATGCAAGTGAGAGCAAACAGCGCAATATGACCACAAAAATGAATCAATTGCTTCACAAGCAAGGGAGCACAAAGTCCAACAAACATGTAAAATGGCTGAGTGTAATTCAGTAGACAAACATTTTGTTTGGTGCTGAGACAGTGTCCACACAAACCCTTAAACAAATTACCAATAAAAGATTTCCCTCATGCTGGTCTGAAATAATATATCACTAAGCAGATGCAGTGTTTCTCATACATGCTTGGGAGTTGGCTGGTATCAGTGAGGAAAACTCACACTGTTGGCCACTGATAAGCCATGTGAGTAAATTGGACCTTCACAGAGCCAGATGTACAACACTGCACGTCATATAGATCTTGCAACAATTTATAAGGTGACATTTCATTCACTGTATTATCCTGGCGTGGACACCCTAAGCTTATCTGGAACTCTAGATATGGAAGTCAGACTGTCAAAGGCAGTCACCATACCCTTCAGTACCCTTTCTTAATGTTCCAGCTCTGCTCACTGAAACACAATAACACCCATAATAAATGGTAATGTAGGGTAGAAGGGGATATATGTACAGTATTTTCCGCACTATAAGGCACACCTAAAAGCCTTTAATTTCCTCAAAAACTGACAGTGTGCCTTATAATCCAGTGCGCCTTATATGTGACAAATTTTAGAAAAGCAATTCATTGAAGAGGAGTTCTTAGATGAGTTCTCAGCTGTAACCTCAACCCCCATGCTGTGTCCTATCTAGTCAGCAGCCCACACAGAATACGCAAGTCTAATCTGCCCCCCCACCCCACACCCCACCCCCACATTTACCTGCTGTTTCAGGTGTCAACCACATTTGTGAATCAATCGTGGCATGCCAGGCACCTTTGGGTAGCAGGGACTTTGCTCTTAAAATTTGAGAAAAGGCTGCGGAGTCATGAATGCAATCCCTTTAACGCAACTCAATCAAGTGGCTGCATAATGCAATCACAGATACTACAGTAGTTTCTATTCTATATGTCTTATTATGCGGTGTGCCCTATTCTGGTGAAAACAGCCTTAAAATAGGCCATTCATTGAAGGTGCGCCTCATAACCCAGTGCGCTTTATACAGTATATGAAAAACGCTTTAGAATAGGCCATTCACTGAAGGTGCGCCTTATACTACGGAAAAGTGTGTGTGTGTATAAAGCCTAAACACTGAACAGGCATTCACAGAACAACATTGCAAGCATTTACAGGAAGTTTATTAAAATGGCACTGTATTCAGTAGAATCTCATCTGCCTGTTGTCACTAGAAGTTCAATATTCAATCAAATGTTAAAGTCCTCCACTGATGAGTACATAATGTGATGTTTGAATGATTAAAAAATTACAATATCTAATAATAATAGGATTATTCAATTTTACACTGGACCAATGCTGGGACCAGTCTAATGATTTAAAGGCAAAATATAGGAAACTTTACCAGAGCTCCCTGACCCAGAGGATCGTGGTCCCTCAGTCATCTCAGCAGCTACACAGGGCAAAATAAAATGTTAATAACGCTCAAGAATTTAATACAAAATTGCGAAATATACAGTGAAATCCCTTAAGCTCGGCCATTCATCTAATGAAGGTTTACTGTTCAGCTTATTAAAACGAGCCATTTCTTGAGGTAGAAACAGCACAACTACATTGCAAACACCCATTTCAGTATGTGTCGCTCTGTTATCGCATTCAAAGCGCCATCATCCACAATCAGGGACAGCTTTTTTTCATTTTACATCTCTTATCAACATGCAAACAGAACTAATCAAGCAGGGTGGTAATCTAACTCATGCAGCCGCCCATTCGTTTGGAAATAGCTTCCAATTCATTACTCTACCCCGTGCATGAAAAAGATAGCACCGAACTGTAATTTCTTAGATCGAGACAGAACTTTATATTTAGATATAAAAACACTGCTCGTTTAGGATTTACAGTGTTGTCCACGATTGTGTTTGCGAAATGTTGACGGGTAGTTTTTTTGGTCGGAATATCGTTGTCGTGGAAAAAACAATACAACATACCTGAGTTTACCATAGCACAGCGGTACACGGTGAGCTTACCATGGCTAAGATTGGTTATGAGATTAAACACCATGGTCGGCCGCTTAGTATTGCTTTAGGTCTATTCTGTGCTGCTGTTACACCGCAAAATACTCAAAATGATCATGCGTGCAATTATAATCGCGAAAATGTAAACCCTGATCTACTACGGTTTGTGCAGTAATATTGGGACGCTAACTACAAGTTCGGTGGCGAGTTGCCGTCGAAGCTAACTTGGTTGTGCATCTTGTTGTTGTGCGCTAGCTAATGCTAGGCTTGTCTCCACTATTGTTACCGATATGTCCACTTAAAATCGTAACGACTCGTTGCCCAAAAAACATTCTGTTCGGTTGTAGAACAACCAGTCAAAGACGAATTAGTTTCAGCAATGGCTTGAATCAATTTCGAAGAAAATGCTACAAGCACTGCATTCATTTTCGCTAGCCGTATCACTTAGCCGATGCTAATCTTAGCTACACCACTTACCTCCAGCAGAGGAATACATTTTGTCGACTTTTACGCGTGTCGTGGACGTACAGAAACACTCCACTTTATTGTGGCCAAATTATCTTCAAACTCATGCGTGGTCGAAAAGTATTTATATCTAACGGAGCGAAGGAGTAAATCCAGTTAAGAAATACAGATATTTAGTTGTCCAAGTAGTAAATATTTGGAGTGTCTCATCCTCGGCATAGCCCCATCCCCCCAACACACAAAACGGCAGACGACTGAAAAGATAGCAGAGAAAATGCACGGCCAAGATGTCTCCCTCCCATCAACTTCCGTTGTCGGTCATTTCCTGTTTAAAAAAAAAAAAAAAAAAAAAACGCGATTGGCTGATAGAACGTTAAGGTTTGGTAACTTTATAAACATTTTATCATTTGTTTTCGTTTCATATTATTCCACTGTTGAGATAGTCTAAGATGTCTTTTTTACTGACCAATCTGCAAAAGAAAAATATTCCAATACTTATACATCCAGTATCTTTCATACAGCATTTAGAGTTTGGACCTAAGTTTACATTTCTTACAATAATTATTGACAGATAGCTATTCTTAAATTGTGCTAACGCATAAAGTAGTGCAATTAATTTTATGAAAGAACCAGTGCTTTTAGTTAGCAGGAATGGGAGGGAACCTTCTTGATAAATGGTTGAACTCTGTAGTGACGTCAGACGCACGTTCCGCGCTCTCTGCTTTGACCCGAATTCAAATCGAGCAATATAAGCTCGGGTATTTTATAAAAAAAAAATACACAAATAAATAAAAGTTGTGGTCCTATATGCGGGTAAGAACAATGACAAACCCTAAAATATAAACTAAAACGCTAGTTAATTAAAATGTCTCAAAATTCTCGGCATCGGCATGTTTTTTGTAATTCCGGGTCACGGGAAGCCAGACACGTTACCCAGAAATATTAATAGTATAATATTAAAAAATATTATTAGTTAAAACAAAATAGTAAAACGTAACCAATTGTAATTGAAAGATATGATGAACACCAGTTTTTAATTAGTTACGTTATGTATATGACTAAATATATCTACGCTAAGTGCGCAAAAACATTCATCAGTTATTTGTTTAGTGAGAAATCCTGTCGAAATTAAGTTGCAGAAAAATAGTTATTTTGGACCGAGTTTATAGGTAGATTATATGTTTGGTTGTCTTACATGTGTTAAGTAAAAGATTATATGCTTCTTGTAAGTTACATTAATGTCTACATTAATGTGTACATTAACGCGTACGTTATACTCTGATGAAGACTCGCTGCAGTAGTTTGGACATTTTATTTAGTTATTTTATCTACGTTTCAAGGTGAAATTAATCTGCTTTGTTGAAGTATGACTGCTATTCCCAAATGTTGCCACTAGTCGGCGTCCTTCACCACTCAATGGGCAGACTGAGCTGCTGCCTCGCTGGTGATTTTATGATTAAATAAGGTTGATCTTTAATGATACGAACGGATAAATTACTTTAATGTTTTTGATATTATCTGATAATCTAAGAGATTTTGGATAGATTTGAAGACAAGCCTCTGCCAGAGGGTAACTTATCACTTATATAATATATTTTCATTATAACAACATTTAGTTACATTAAGCTGGCCTGTATTAAAAGACATACACACATGTATTGGGAAAAATACAGTTATTTCAGAAATAATCTGTAAGGATTAAATATTTCATCACGTTTAGCTCGTTTGGCTGTTAAAGCAAATCACGATCACTGAATTATCACATTTGATGTATAATTTCTCTGATTACTAAAACAGATGGATTATCACATCAAATGTGATAATCCATCATCATGCTGTGATTTTGGAATTATTTGTCCGTGAGCGTTAAGACTAGCTAAATCCCACGGTGTCTCTTTTAACAAAATATATGAACATAGGGACGTATGGAATCGATCAGTCTTTAAACGTGAGGCATTTCCTTAGAAGGGGTTTCTGTCATTCTAATTCGTCCTTCTGAAAACGTCGATTGGCCACACGGACAACGCTTTAATTGCTGTCATTGATTGATATATATGAAACACTACAATGCCGCCACATAGGCCAGGTGGTTTCCCCCTATAAGAAAGCTGGCTGAGTGAATTGGGTGTAGCTGTGTCTGAGTGCGCCTTGGCCAATGGAACCAGATCCTCCCTGCAGTGCGTAAGAGCGCGATTTAGGATTTAACCAAGTCTTTGCTGCGGGGCTGCTGTAGTCTTCACCAGAGCCCGACGGTCCGAGAGCCTTTCAACAATGCCAGTGTAGTTTTCTCGCCCCTTTGGAGACAGACTGCTTCGTTGTTGTTGTTTTTTAAATTAAATACATTATATAAAACAAACCAACGCGCTTCTTCTCGAAGTATGACTGGAGTATTTGACCGGAGGATCCCGAGTGTGAAACCTGCAGATTTCCAGAGCTCCTTTCAACTCTCCGCCATGCACCATCCGTCTCAGGAGTCCCCTACTTTACCCGAGTCCACCGCCACGGATTCTGGCTACTACAGTCCCGCCGCTGGAGTCACTCACGGCTACTGCTCCCCCAGCTCGACCTCGTACGTGAAGCCGCTCAATACCTACCAGTACCAGTATCCTGGTGTGAATGGATCCGCTGGAAATTACTCGACAAAATCCTACACTGATTACAGCTCATACACGGCGCCCTCTTACCATCAGTACGCGGGGACTTACAGCAGAGTGCAAGCCCAACCAAGTCCACAAGGTACTAACACGGATATTTTTTGTTGATAAATGGATGTTACCTAGATTTATTTTAAAATTTTATGTTTTATAATTTATTTTTTTTTACTCTCTGTTCCCCTGACTTTTCCATTTGCGTTACTCGTCGAATAAAAACATTCAATTTGAAGGTGAAGAAAATATAAGTATTTACATAACTGTATTTTGAAGTAACACTTCGCTTTTTGCCTACTTGGAATAAACTTGTTTATAAAATTAAACCTCTCTGCAATTTCAGGAACAAAGCACACAAGCCATTTTAAAATGAAGTCAGTCCGTTTTCTACACAGCTACACAGGTTCATTTTTGTTTTTATTGTTTTCACAGAAAAAGAAATAAGCGAGCCAGAAGTGAGGATGGTGAATGGCAAGCCAAAGAAAGTGAGGAAACCGCGGACTATCTACTCCAGCTTCCAGCTGGCCGCCCTGCAGAGGCGGTTCCAGAACACACAGTACCTGGCGCTGCCGGAAAGAGCCGAACTGGCTGCCTCGCTGGGACTGACACAAACACAGGTGAGACCTGAAATCAAATTCATTCTAAATCAATTTTGTCTGTTTAATAAACGCATCTTCTGTAATTATAATTATAATAAATTTTCCAGAGAATTGTATCGTGCGTCTTTACGCGCCATACCTATCCGAAGTGCTTGAATTAAATACTTAATGTCCTGATTTTTTGTTCTTTTTTCCCCTCACCCAGGTCAAAATTTGGTTCCAAAACAGAAGATCAAAACTGAAGAAGATCATGAAAAACGGCGAGCTTCCTCCGGAGCACAGCCCCAGCTCCAGCGACCCCATGGCGTGCAACTCCCCACAGTCCCCGGCTGTTTGGGAAACGCAGGGCCCCTCAAGGCCGCACAGCCTACAGCCTCAAAACATCAACACTACGGCTTCTAACTTTTTGGAAAACTCGGGGTCGTGGTACACCTCAGCGGGCTCCTCCGTGGCCCCCCACCTGCAGACCCCTAACTCGTTACAGCACTCTTTAGCTCTCGGAGCGGGGACGTTATATTGAAAACCCCTGCTGTTCATTTCACATCTTTTCTCCCTCCTTCTATGGGACTCGTGTTCAAATTTCAGAGGAATATGCAATGTATTTGATGACAGTCATAGAAGAAACGTGTAAAATGTGTAAATGTGTGCATGTAATTTATTGCATTTTGGAAGACTATTAAACGTTTAAATGGACAATGGAATCTTGTAAACTCCGGTCTCACTGTAGTCTCTTGTTATTTTAACCCTCGGTTTAATTACGCTGAAAATCACGACAAAGACTCACACACATAAATAATGTCTGTGAGCTCCAGGTGGCATTTCCACAGCAAGCAGCAGCCAATTTGGAGATGAATTTAAACGCCGACGATCAGATATTTATTTGGATTTTTTTTTATAACTGGACGTCAGACAAACTTATTTATGAATGAAAAAAAAATCAACTGGGCTTTTACATTTGGAGCGATGTTTACGTAAAATAACAGATGGTCATTTCAGTTATTGCAAACACACTTCTGTGAAAAAGGCTACCAGACAACGGTCAGCCTAAAACCCTACATTTACTTGGACTTAATACTGGTGTTCCCTTCACTGGATTGTTGTGTCATATTATTTTTAAAAAAGAATAGCATTTTTGTTATTATTTGTCATTTTAATCTCGTAAGAATTCGTCTTGAATGTTTAAGATATTCTATGATATGTTTTGGTGATAATATGACAAAAATGTAGGTTTTGTATCCTGATTTTGTAGCAAAAGCAAATTTTTAAAAAGAACTGAGATGATTATTAAAACTCTTCATATTTTACTCGCTATTTTTTTTTTTACATTTTATATTTTTTTCTATCTTTAATTTATTGTACTTATATAATCAGCAGATCGATCACTTTTTTTTCCCTGATACATATATTTTTTGTCTTTTAATTTAATTTTATTTTTTTGGTTCATTTTTTTTCCCGAGGGGAACCTGCTGGAGCCTCACCGTCGGTTCCAGCTCGTCTGTAAAGAAAATGCCTGCTTCTCTCAGCAGACAGTCTGCAGTCGCTCTCGCTTTGTGTCCCCTACAATTAGTCGCTTTGAATGGCAGAGAGGAGGCGAGGTGGGCGGCACGGAGATCTGAGACAATCCGCATTCCTGTGGGGGTAGACCGGCTCCAGAGCCCTACCACTCCCGGCCGCAGCCCACCTTCCGGGTAAAATAAAAAAAAAAAAAAAAGGAGGGGAAGAAGAAAAGAAAAGTCCTTCACAATTTCACCATGTTATTAGCAGCCAGTAATACTAGCGCTGCCACTGAAAAACCGCAAAACAAACCGCACCACCGGGAGAAACAGCGAGGATTTGAAAATTGATCTAATTGAATTTACCGACCATATATGAATATATGAAGGAGCGTCATGTTGGATTTTAGAGGCATGTTGCACCATGAGCCTCTCTCTCTTTCTCTCTCTCTCTCTCTCTCTCTCTCTCTCTCACACACACACACACACACACACACACACACACACACACACACACACACACACACACATACACACACACACACACACACACACACACACATACACACGGCTCTGACCAACACATTGACCCATGTCACTATTTCCACCTGACGCAAAATGTTCTTCCTCTTCCGGATTAAACCGGATTGATATAGGCCTACCTCACTGCCTTACCCCCCCCCACTACCACCAAACACACACATACACACGCACATGAAGATAATTTGTTCGTCCCATTTTGTGCGGTAGGCCAAACGGTAGTCTCGTAATTACAATTACGCGTCGCACGGTCAATCGAGAAATTTGGAATATTTCACGTTGTGCGTGGTCCAGAACCGTCAGACTCGCGCAACCGCTCGTGCACGGAAGCAAATACGGACCTTTATATTATCTAACTCATACAATCAAGACCAACGCACACACACACACACATCCTATATATCCCCTTCTATCTACCTCCCATGTCTCTCGCTTTTCCTCGGTCTCATGTGCGCGCACTCAACCAAATGCGTGCGCGCACCCGTCCACGCACGCACACACACACACACATACACACACACACACACACATACACATACACATACACATACACATACACACACACACACACACACACACACACACACACCACACACACACATACACATACACATACACACACACACACACACACACACACACACACACACACACATACACATACACATACACACACACACACACACACACACACACACACACACACACTACTAGTGTCATTATATCGAGAGGCTCCGTTTATTTCCAACCGAACATTTTCCACTCAGCTAGTTTCCCCCGTTTTGCAAATCGAGTCTAAATAATGACAGTTAGCTATACTGGACAGCTCAACTGTAACACTCCACAATAATTATTCTCCAGGATTAGGGCCTCCATTATCATAATCTGGACATTGACAATTACCTATAATTTGCAAAGATGCGCTTGGTTCTTGATTGCAGAGGGCTTTTTTTTTTTTTTTTCAAGCTCGCCATCACTAAACAGTGACAGTAATAACAGCTAATTTTGCAGGCAATATATAAGAGCTTACCGGGGTGTGCAAACACTTCCCCACCTGGATTTGCTTATTCAACCAGCAGCAGTAAAAGCATGCGGCACGTTTGGGTTAGACTGTGTTTCAGAAGCTGAGTAAGGTAAGGACCGGTCTCGTATTTTCTGTTCCTGATGTGACATTGTTGATTGGAAATGACTCCTTAGGAGGTCAATTGTTTAGTCGGAGAAATTGTTCGGGTGGGTGGGTGGGTGGCGGTTGGGGGTGGGGTGCATTTTCCTAAATTCTGATTTCTTTTTTTTTAAAGTTCTTTTATTCAAGATATTTGCTATGTGTAAGATTTGATGACGTGTGAAATTTTATCAGGAGGAGCTTTCATGTGAGAAGACATGATTTGCGATGTATAGTGCAGGAGCTCTGGCAGAGCGTTAAATGACGCGTCCCTCCCTGCGCCCCCCCACCTACATATCTGTCACTCTGTTTCCCTTTACATGTATATCCATCTATCTATCTATCTATCTATCTGTCTGTCTGTCTGTCTGTCTGTCTGTCTGTCTGTCTGTCTGTCTGTCTGTCTGTCTGTCTGTCTGTCTGTCTGTCTGTCTGTCTGTCTATCTATCTATCTATCTATCTATCTATCTATCTATCTATCTATCTATCTATCTATCTATCTATCTATCTATCTATCTATCTATCTATCTATCTATCTATCAATTATCCATGTATTCATCTTTCACTACAATAAACGCTGTATATTTGTCATCTTTGTGGAGGTTTTCTCCAGGCTCCCTGTAGCCTGCGGCTCAAGGCGCATGAAGGCCCTGTCTGTGGGGCCTAGGTAGGTTGAATGTGCGCCAGTTGGACATCCACGACTTGACAGCTGCATGAAGCTTTCAGCGTTGTAATTTCAGATAATATCCCAAGCGCTCTCTCTTCTCAGCAATTTGTATATGAATAGCCGAATATTTTCCCCTTTTGTTCCATCTGTGCTACCTCAAATCCAAATAAAGATGCCTTTTAGTATTAAAAGTGGTAGAAAATTACAGGTAATTATCTTTGACGGTAAAAACGCTGTAATCAGCGGGCTACATCAAAAATTACCCTAATTATGCCTGCATTTATGAGAATGGAAAAAAAGCCTCACTTGGATAAAAACCCACAAATTGTCCCAAATATCTCCTTCATATTGAACGCCACTGCAGCTGGCTGCTTTGTTCAACATCGATCCCGTGGAGCTTGGCATTTAACGACCTGCATTAGGACGGAGAGAAGGGAGAAAACATTTTGTCAATACTCCTAATAATTGAGGGTGAAATGACAAGATAAGCTGGACCTGGAGCAAATGTCTTTCGAGGTGAATGTAGACAGCAGCGAGGCAGGGTAAGTTAATTTCTGCTTCTGAGTGCCTTTGATAAATCTATATTCTGTCTTCATCAACAACTGAATGGTTTCGGATTTATTGAAATGTTTACTCTGATGAAATGATCTTTTCTTTGCTGTAATCATTAGCTTGCGTGAAGAGTTTGTTTTTGCGCACAGGGTGATGGGAAACATGCCTGTTATCATGTGATTTTGGCCTAATATGAAGTATGAAAACCTTTTATTTTTAAATCATGCAACTGAAAGCATGGTTTTTGTTTTTTTTTTGAGTCACGGTTTACTCAATCTGACAAAACATAAAAAGTGTATGTACAGCTAAAATCGCCGGGATTATATTTACAGACAGACAGATTGCTTGGTTTCGCATGTTTGAGAAACAACCAGAATCAGAAAGCAAGAGTCAAAGAGTCCAGCATGGCTGAGGAGTCTGGGGCGCCACAAGGCGAGTGTGTGTGAGCAGTCTTTTCCCCCAGCAGTGGCCGAAAAATGTCACTGATAATGTTTGGTTCAGATGATGACATGAATGAAAGCATAACAGATATGCGAGCCCACTCAACAGCCATGTACGCGCTAAAAAAAAAAAAAAAAAAAGGATAGTTCCCTTGTTTGTGTCGTGACACCGGGGTGTTTGGCTGCCGTTCTGTCCTCGAACAGAAGAGGAGCAACCTTTCTCTCCTCTTCATCATCCAGACTCTGCATGCGCAGACACAAATTGTAGGCTACGTTGGGAAACTATGCCGGAGATCCGGAGGCTCGCTGACCTTCTTGCCTCGTCTGTCTATCTCTGCATCGAATCTTGATGTGGGGATGAATACCAGTGAGAATACCCGGCCATGTAACTGTTGGTGGGCATGTTTACTCCTTTGGAAGAGGCCGAGACGTCCCATATTGGAGGGATGGTCGGAGAGCGCGGGGAAAGGGACATGGAGCCGGGTATAGGGTCGCTCTCGTGTGGGTTGCCCCCTTGTTTCAGCAGCTTCTTGAACTTTGACCTCTTGTTCTGGAACCAAATCTTCACCTGTGGGGTTGAAGGAGAAGGGTGCAGGAGTTAGTTTCTGCAAACACATCAAGATTAATAATAATAATAATAATAATAATAATAATAATAATAATAATAATAATAATAATAATAATAATAATAATAATAATAATAATAATAATAATAATAATAATAATAATAATAATAATGAGGGCTTCTTCCTCATACCTGGGTTTGCGTCAGTCCTAGAGACGCTGCCAGCTCGGCGCGTTCCGGTAAAGCGAGGTACTGTGTTTGCTGGAAGCGGTGATTTAATGCCTGAAGCTGCAAACTGGAATAGATGGTTCGAGGTTTGCGAATCTTCTTTCCTTTTCCATTAAAACGAATTTCCCCGTTTTCAATCACTGTCGTTTTCTGCTGCTCTGCAACAAAAGCAATCAATGTTATTAATCAAACCCACAGCCCTTGCATACCTTCAGTGCTACTGGTGTGGGGGGAGAGAGAGAGAAACAGCGGCGTTAGGTGGGAATAAAAATCAGAGGCGCGCCATGAAAACAGTCTAAAAATGGCAAAATTCGGGGCCATAAAACGTCGACGTCTCGCATTCCGTTTAAAACGCCGCGGCAGCCCCGAATCCTCATACGCTGTCATATTTATGATATTGCTGGTAATGACATGTCAATTAAATGCTAATTACAACATTCAAGGCGTGCGGGCTGCCTAATTTTGGCGTGCAGTTGGTGAAGATTGCATGGTCGTGATGAACATATCTCAGGCGTTAAACAGGCTTTTGCAGGGACGGATTGCTAAACGGGACAATAAAATAAGATCAGGAGCTGATAGGCTGGATCTTCCGGTGCAATTTACGCGCGATTTTCTACAATTTAATCGCCCACCTACGCCTGAAAACATCATTCGTCCGAATTTGGAGCGGACGCGCGGTCACACGGGGCATGATGACACCGACACCGGCAGAGAGAAAGGTTTGATTCCCCACTTTTGGGGGGGGGGGCACCCGTACGACCAAAAAAAAACCCAAAACAAAACAAAACAAAAAGACACCCTAATGGCTGCGTCAAGCGTCGGGATGGACGTGAAACGAGGGATTTTTTTTTTTTTTTCCAAGCTGGCTGGTGAAAAAGGGCTTACCTGTGCCGTCTAACCTTGTCTGTCCTCCCGTGTTGTTGTGATAAGACGGTAGATACGGGCTGTGGTGAGGATGGCTCACGTATGGGTAGGGTAACGACCTGTTGTAGGTGTTGGTCCCCGTGTACGGGGAGTTGTCGTGCTGGTGGTGAGCGTGTGAACCGGAGTGGAGACAGTGCAGCGGGTAGTGGCCGCCGGCCATCGACGGGGAGCTCTGCTGTGAGTGCGACTGTTGCCCAAACTCCATGAAAGCAGACTTGGAGGAGTCCTGAGCCTCCAGACCGTCAGCCATCGTAGTCATGGTCATCATCGAATTTTCTGCCTTGAGAGCACTCACCCCCCACTCTCTCTCAAGACCAAATGGGGTTTCTCTCTCTCGCTGTGGTGTTGTCTCTCTCCCTCTCCACAGCGAACAGATATTGTCCTATTAGCACCCGAATTTTCCGGAGGCGGCTTTATTTTCCCCTTTGTCCCGTGATATTCTGGCTCAAAGAGCCGGAAGGTATAAGCATAAGTTAAGGGTGAGATTTTTAGGTGGATTCTGTTAAAATTGAGCCCTTGCTTTCAGACTTGATGCAGACACTACAAGTAAAATGGTTTGTCTCCAAAGGGCAGCGCCTCCCTATTGGTCATCCAACCCAACGTCATCAGAGCTCTGCGCTTCACGGAGACTTGAGCTGGAGTTAACCCACCTTACCAGTTCCCACCGCAACTATGGGGAAAATAATATATGGTGGGAAAGACGCGTAATTCCAACAGACAAGCTTCACACGCAAAAACCAGCTCTTTTGGAAACGCCGAGTCGGTTTAGATTTTTAACCCAAAGCCCCAAATTACACACGATGCGCAACACATAGCGCGCACTTTGATTTAGCCTGATGAACGAGTCTATACGTGGATCTTTTATTTTTTTCTCCACAGGCATTAATGACTTAAAGAGAAGCATCACACAAACCTCATTTTAAAAGATATTAAACTGGAAAATTGATTTTCGGACTACATGCCAATAAATTATTTATTAGCTGCCACACAGAAGGAAATAAAGAATCATCGAAAGTAATCCGTAATCGTTTAGAGCCATTTAATGTTCCTCTGATAAAATCTATAAATACTTTATAAAATGCATGCTGAATAGTCCCAGTGGTATCATCAAAAAACAAAATACACCTTTATTTATAGCTGCTTGAAAAGGGATCTGTTAAATGTCAATGAACCTCCTGACAGGTGGACCAGCCTTCTGAATGAACATTGCCCCAACTGTCCTGTGAAATCTCAAGGTTTTCGACTTTGCTTTTTTTTAATTTATTTTTTTTACAATGAATAATTGTGATTAATGTTCTTAATGAACAGATACCTCTGCTCTGGAGGTAACATATAGACTATTATAACTGTTCGTTTCTCCTGGGGCTACTGACCATATGATTAAGGATCCTCAGACAATTCAAAATAGAACTCATGTGACACATCAAATAACAATATGCCTAAGGTACAATAGGTTATTTTGCAGATAGAAGGGTGGATACCGTGATAAACTGACAGTATCTTTTATCCCTGCTGTAATATGAGGACTGATGGGGTCCTCAATATATGTAAATTATACAGTTTGCCTCGTAGGGCTGCGATGCTTTATTCACACATAAGAATAAAATTCTGATTCAAAAGGTCTGATCTTTTTCTACGCCATCTCCACACATTCAACAGCAGCGTTCAGCGATTTCACCCCAAAACGACATGAAAAAATAATTATGGGTGCAATCAAGTTACTAGGAAAACCTATTTGATTAGCGGCCACACTTTACTCAAATTGCTGCTATAAAATTAAGAACAATTCGCCTGCAATTATTACGGACTGGATTTATTTTGGGAGGGTGGAATAAAAGTGGATATAGCATAAATTATCCACTAATTATACGCCAGTGTCGCCTCAATTATCCTCTTATCAAAAATGGTTCCCTAAATGCAGCGTTTAGTTTCAATTTTCTCCTTTTCGGTAACAAGAACTCGGTACCTTGCTATTATCGCCAGCTACGGTTGTTATTTACTTTGTGGGATTTAAAAGTGCTCAACCCAGCCGGATAATCACTTTACAGCAGTGGATCAAGAGAGGAGCACTGTGGTATAAGGTGGTGAGCCACATGCGTCCAGACGGGTTGTTTATAATTTCTGGACTCCGTGAGATAAATTTTGATTTTTTTTTTCGAATTAGAGATCAGAAGCTGGCTGCAGGTAAGAGCTTCTTTTGTGTGAATGATTTTATTGCCTCTGATATGTCTGTTTTTGCGCCGTGTAGACCTTGCGGGGACTCAGCACACCTTGGTCACCCCTCAGTGGTCACACATAGTGGCCAATTCTCCTTCCCGCGTTCCACTTGGACACGCAGAGGAGAAACCAGATCCTATACCTTTTCTAATCGCCTTTGAGTGCCACTACAAAGACATACATGTTTTTGCAGCGATGACAGCGATTGCTGCCCTCTAGGCTAAAAAAAAACAACTCATCGGGCTACGTTGGATGAGACGTCTTCATTCTTGTCCAGCATCACCTGTGTGCCACCGCAGGATTATTTAATCGCGGTAAAAAAAGAGTGCGGGTGTCTTGCAGGCATGTTTGAGAAGTGGGGGGGTTGGGGGAATTTCAAGGAACACTGAGATTAAGTGAAGTGGTGAAAGAGCAGATTTGTTTGAATCTGGAGAACATGACATACTCGACCTTATGTTTAAGATATAGTCTGCTCCATGCGCGCTAACAGTTGTGTCTAATTACAAGGCGCATGAAGAAATATCCGGCCTGAAGGCCATAGGATGTTGTCTGCGGACAGGATTTATAATAACTGATTATTTGGTTTTGGTTGGAAATGGGTTTGCGTTTGTGCAACATTTGGAAACAAACATCGCGCACGCCTCACCTGACACACATTCCTTTTTTTTTTTTTTTTTTTGGTACTCTGACCAGCGAGTTCAAAGCTCTGCTTTGGAGAGAAATAATTTTATATTTAACTTCATCAAAATGTCAATCAGAAAATGAACAGCGTTCAGCTTCAAATCTAGAAATCACTTTGCCCCTAAGTAGATGATTGACCTTCAGTACAATCAATGGCCGTGGTGGTTTAACAGAAGTGGTCTTTATTTCCAGCTGTCTTATAAACGCTGATGAATGACTCTCTAAAATCACTCCAGGCCCGGGATTTCCCTGACATCCTCTGCCTGATATTAAAACCGAGAATATTTCCCACCGCGTTCATAGGTGTAACCTGGTTGAGGCATTCACTATCCATTAAAAAAACGTTTAAGTTCACGGAATATTTGACATTAAAAGACACCTAAAGGAATTGACGCACAATTTGGATCCACATTTTACTTGGATAATATGAATACAACTAACTCACTCCCTTCTGTCTGACATAGTAATTTACACACGAGTTAATAATAATATCTGAATATCTAAATTCTAGGGAGACACAGCTTTTCCAGTAAGTGGCTCCGCGTTTTGCGGTCGGTCCCCCCAACAGCTCTTGACTGACTGGAAAGCAAAGCCACCTCCTTCATTGCTCAGGGATACGGCGTTTGGGGACGCTGACGTTTATCACGGCAGAATTTACTTCCCTTCTTCACAAAGCAAAGTTATGGCACTGCACAGGGACAGAGGTCGACGGATCTCCAACTCTGTTTCAGAGCGAAGGGCGGGAAATGTCGTTGGGAAGCGCAAATGCATGATGTCAGTACAACAGGGTTTCATGTAAGTCTGTTCCGACGGACCCCCTGCACGCACACACGCACACACACACACACACACACACACACACACACACACACACACACACACACACACACACACACACACACACACACACACACACACACACACGCACGAGCGCCACCCTTACGCACGGCGAGTAAGCGCAAACCCGCAAATACAACGATTTGGTGCGTTTCGTAAATGGAAGAAACTAAGACAAATTGATGCATATTTATCAGAAGAATAAAAATCACGCGCTCCACTGCAGACGTCTGTTTAAATTTTGCATCATAAAACATTATGTCGCGCGTAAAAAAAAAAAGGCACATGCGTGGTAAAGGGCCTTCAGATGAACCCTATGCGCAGCTTGACTGTAGTCGAGTAAAAGGTCAACAAATAAGCAGGATTTGCGCCACTGGGTCTTCACAGTCTATCCAAGGCTAATGGATTTGATTTGGCACGACTGAGGCTGCTCTGGTCCCACTCAGGGCCCGTGTTCTAATTAAGACTGCTTGTTTCTCCTGTCGCCTTCTCTCGCTCCATATTTAGCTCCACCTGAGTGATCGCTCGGCTTCCCTGCGCCAAACACTTACGCGTTACTTGTTCCTGAAATCATAAAAAAGAAAACATCGATCAAAAAACAACAGAAGGACGCGGAAATAGCTTGTTTATATGTTTGGTCACATTGTGATTATTAAGACACAAAATGATTCACGCTTGTTGTGTTTTTATTGGCAGCTTCATGGTCCAGAAGATCATTTTCATTATTCTTCTCTATACGTTCAGGATACAAAGGATGCATCCAAAAAGTTAATCTGAATTTTTTTGTAGGTGACAAAAAAGAGTGAAAGTGAGTGTCCGGGTGTGTATTGGTACCACTCTTTTCCTCTCCTGACTTAATACGAGACATTATTAGGTCTGACAGCATAGCGGTCGGTCTTGAAGGAGAGGATTTGGTCGATACATGACAGACAGGAAGGCTAGCAATCATGGGCTCTTTTTTACAGAATGTACTGTTCGATGCCGTTTATCCCTGATGATAGAAAATTGCTTTGTTGCCAGGACGCTGCCGCTGAAATAGAGGGCAGGAGTAACATTTCCATTTTCCAGTTTGAAAGCCATTGAAATGAATTAGTAAAAATGGAAAAAGAGGAAAAACGAGAAAGAATCCCCTGATAAACAAAAGGGAGCAAACAAAGATACCATTTTCTTTTGCCGAGAATCCACCCTCCTCATTTCCCGTTTTTTTTTTTTTTTCTTCTGCAGCAGTGAGAGGTTTTTACTTCAACAGTTGCAAATCACATGCTTGGCTTCTAATGTAGTCCGAGGCCTGCTTCAAAGACAATCATTTATTTCCCAACCCCTTGGAATAATTAGAGCTGCGTTTCATCTGTCTTGACAGAGAGCGAGCGAATGAGAGAGAGAGAGGGAGAGAGAGAGAGGGAGAGAGAGAGGGGGAGAGATTATGAATGCATATTTAAGGAGCATTAAGTGAACTGAAATATTTAACCATCAGAGGGATGAGGGGGGAAAAACTTCTTGATCAGAATATATAAAATATGGTAACCAGGTAACCAACCTGTCAATTTAATTATTATTATTATTATTATTATTATTATTATTATTATTATTATTATTATTATTATTATTATTATTATTATTATTATTATTGTGTTGTTGTATTTTCACCCACTTATTTTATGCGGCCTATTCAATCTGCCCGCTTAGACAGGCCCATTTAGTTATTTGACAAAAAGTAAAAACTAGATACAGCTGATTGTATAGTTTTTCAATAGATGTGGATTAAAGTACGACAAAAATCCAGAATATTTGTATTTCAATTTCTTAATTGTATTCAGGATTAACCAGTGGGACACTTCGATTCCTTGTAGGAGCTGTTGTCGCAGCACATGCGCAGTACGGATCGGGTTAAGGTTGACATTATAAAATAATCTCAAAAACAGAAAATACTCCTATTTCTTAGTTATGTTGTTGCCTCGTGTTATTGTGTTTGATATTTTCTATCTTGACAAAAATACATTCGTCATTTCAAAAATGGAATCATAACTACAATTGTATTGTTTAATTAAAAGTTTAATTAAAAGTTAAAGTAAAAATAAAAAGTGTTGACCATTTCCTTGGTATGAAATATGTCCAAACTTAATGCGTAATTAGGCTAAATAACCCATTTTAACATGCGTAAATCTCTCATTTGGTATACAGTATATTATGTTCAAGACAAGCATGTGGAAAAGCATGTATAAAACATTATTATACCAGCATTAAAAAAATAATAAAAACAATTTTTTACGGTATAGGGGGTTTAAACACGAGCATAATATGCAGGATAGAGGACGTCTGAAGGCCTTCGGTGTAGATTATTTCCCTTAAAGTAGCCTATAGCCTATAATTCACTTTAATCTGAGGATTATTTATCAGTGATACAGGCAGATCCTGTGGTGAGGCCATCATCAGTGCAACCTGCGTGTTGGTGGGGGTGGGTGGGGGTGGGTGGTGACTGGCTGTGTCGGTGCAGGCAGGTGGTTTAAAGCCCTCCACAGGCTCTAAGCTCGAACCACGCGCTGATAGATAAAGAGATTTCACCACGCACTGTATTAGAATAAAATGTGGAAGGATTCTAAATGTCCCACCATAATTATATCAGCCCTCATAGGAGCCAGATTGTTGCAGTGGTAAATTTTTTTCCCCGTTTTGCTACATTCTTTATGAGGTTTGGTATTCTATAAGCAACATATTAAATCTAATTACTCAATCACTGCGTTATCAAATTACTATATAACTGAAAAACTATGCATCTTGTCGAAAAAAACAAAAACGAGGCGACCTCTTCTCGCAGAATTTTGTGCAATTATTATTGTTTTATTGAACAGAGACAAAATACGTGGTGATAAAATATAAAAGCAGTTAATATGAGTCGGCGTATTTGCGCATTTTTACAAATGCTTTGTGAGAAAATAATAACAAAATTAAACAAAAATGACACAATTCCTGATGGAATTAAATGTTCTTCATCCGTCATCTAACGTATCCAATGTTAATTGCATTTTAATTTTGCCTTACTTAAAATAAGTTTTTTTTTTCAGACCAATATGCATCTGCAAAATAAACACGTGTTGTATTTGCGTGTGCAAGATTTCAATGAACAAGCAGTAAGGCTCACACTCAGGTGACGGAGCTTAAATCATGTTAGGGTCATGTTGTGTCTGACGAGTGAAGATGTTGTTTCTTGTTTAAAATTTCATGGAAAAATCAATCTGGAGAGAGGGATCATGTTTTCAGCTACTTCAGAACAGTGTACATTATTTGTAGGTCAGGGGACTGCTAAACACAAAGATCATGTGATCTATCTATCTATCTATCTATCTATCTATCTATCTATCTATCTATCTATCTATCTATCTATCTATCTATCTATCTATCTATCTATCTATCTATCTATCTATCTATCTATCTATCTATCTATCTATCTATCTATCTATCTATCTATCTATCTATCTATCTATCTATCCATCCATCCATCCATCCATCCATCCATCCATCCATCCATCCATCCATCCATCCATCCATCCATCCATCCATCCATCCATCCACCCACCCATCCATCCATCCATCCATAAGGAGCTTTAAATTGTTTCATGAGGAAACTTTTACTGTAAAAAAAAGAAGAAAAGACAAGAAAAGAAAATGAGGAAAATCCTGCAGGGAGGATTCCGAAGATGCGTCTCTCACAAGCAAACACCTACAGATACAGCTGATAATAAAACAGTTTCCTGGCTCTTCCTATACAAGAGCCAGGAAAGCCCTGGCTCTTGTATAGGAATGAATGCTATAGAAGAGGAAATGCTGCACACAATAATCAACAATGACTGCAAAATAAAAGAGGTTGAAATTTAAGAGCATGGTGTGAACTGAGGTGGAACGAAAGCAAAGAGAAAAGGAGTCACACCTGGTGAATTACGGTGTGGTGTTCTCAGACCCCGCACTGGTTCTCAGGAGCTGTGGGTTGTTGGCGTTTGTCAGGTGATAGCTGTGCACCTTTGTCTGCTGCACCCTTAGACACTCCTACCTGAAACTGCATTTCAGATCATGTTGGGTTTTGGTTTGTTCTTGAGCTCTGGTCTCTCAAATCATTGTCTTGAATGCATTTAGTTGGATGAATTAAATAAAATGTCTTTTATTCATGCAAAAATCTAGAATTTTTCAGCAGCAGTGGGCCTGCAATCCCAAAGTCAAATTGTAGGTTTAATTTTGCATCAAAAGGAATATAACTACTCATGAAGACAAATATGTGCAAAGACTGAACAAAGAAACCTCCCCATAGAGTATGCATGAGATTACATTGTTTTATCTGTTACACATTTTAATTCCATGCAAAAAATATAAAAGCTATCAAAGACATTTTTGTGCACATTTATACCTAGCAATCAAACATATAATTAAAAGTCTATTATGTGGCTCTCGGTGCTTCTTTTGTTGCTCTTCATCTTCATCCTTACATTTATTACATCTCCAGTTCAGTTGTTACATTTAAATAATCTATTTTCTGTTTGTTAATCTCTAAAATATTCCCACATAAGCAGCCATTTCAGAAGAAATGCAAGATTTTTTGACAGACCTGAGCTTCAAAATCTTACTGCTGAGCAGAAACATCCTTTAATAATATCACCTTCAGTCTCAGCTAAAACGAAAATAAATCTAGAATAAACTTAAATCATTAAATATTATCAATACAAGCTATTTTAAAATTAGAGACTGATGGAATAAATCTCTATGGCCTTTTAAATTTAGTGTCCTGCAGCGTTACGACAAATATTTTACTCTTGAAATGAGAAGGTCATCATTTATGGATCAAACCATACAGCATCACCTGAGCCCTAAAAATTAAAGTCATATAAACATGAAGAGTTGATATGCTTCAGATCATCTTAATTATTTGGCCAAAAGATAAGCCAGCATCATCATATCACAGTTACTAATTTGTTGCATGGGAACCCCCGAGAACATTTAATTTCATTTGCTTTAAACTGTCGGATTTGAGTGGGGATTTTTTTTTGGACTTTGTCCATTTGGGTGAAGTGAAGGTAGCCAATTATTACCCTTGAAAATGAATTACGGCTCACCTGAGGGCTCACTCTATCAAGGAGAATGAACATGCGATTAACAAATGACTTCTGAACTTAATCCACTGCAAAATCACTAAAAAGAACCAGAATGCAATTAACAATTCTGTTTCCTGCTGTTAACTTTCTTATGTCTGAAATCTGACTTTGAGTGTCAGAACCTTCATCTCTGGGTTTAGGACTTTGAAAACTGTGATATAATATTTATCATCTGATAATGGTCTGATTTATGTTGACTCTTCTTCTCACAATGAATTCCCCTTATGTAGCACAACCTTATAGTGTTATGAACCATTCATTAAATGTATATAAATAAATGATATGTCATTTATTATTTAATGTATTTATTCTTCAACAATGTATAACTCCATTGGAACATATATTTTATCATCTAGTATCTGTTCAGTCACACTGCACTGCACTTTGATTTTTATCAGAGGGTTTTTTTGTTGTAGAGGAATTAATTAATAAACAGAGACAGGCACACAACTACATATTAGAGCATTATAAACCATTTAATAATTAAATCCACATGTTGAAAATGGATTTGTCTTGTTTGAAGCATCTCAAATGAGCATCATTAAAGAAAAAGGCCACAAAACGACGACTTGTCAGGAAAAAAGTGTCCATCCTTGAACTGCTGAGCGACCTGCAGTATAAATTCAGTATAAACAAGTTGGCTGTGTCCTTTGTCAGGCTCTTCCTGACGTACTGCATGTTTGCATGTCTGGCATAAGCACTGCTTTCTCACCTGAAACCTTAAAAATGAGTCAGGCATCATGTCTCAGTAATCAGCTTTTCACGGGTCTTACTTGAATAATTAAATTAGTGAAATTATGATGATGATGTTTTTATTTCCAGCAGTAAAAGGTGTAATTGATTTTTAAAATTCTTTGTAAATGCCTCTGAATAATTTTTTTTCTCTTTGTCTTTCCTTTATTCTCCCTCTCCTATATCCCTCCTTGGCTTTACCCCCCCCCCCCCATCCTACAGACTGGTTTCCATCTCCCTTCCATCCACTGCCCCTTTTCTCCTCTCCATATTCCTCTTCATACCCACTCTGCCTCTCTCTTCCTCTCCCCTCAACCTCACTCCCTCTCCCTAACCCCACACTTCTCTCCCCCCTTTCCTTCCCTCACCCACCACCTATCTCCCTCCTCCAGCCCCTCTTGGCAGCAACACATCCTCACCTCCCCCCCTCGACTCTCCTCCCTCTCCCTGGTTGGTTTCCACAGCTGTGGTGAGTGAGGGGCAGATGACCGGAGAATTGGCCCCTGGGAGAGCGCTGAGCCATCCTGGTGCTATTAGGCTCGTGGCTAATAATAGGTGTTTCAGACCAGGGGAAGATCAATCAAGGGGAATCATGGGGAATGTTCGGAGCAGCGCTTTTTACACATCGGCCCAGATGGATGAAATTACACTTGTCAGTTTTTAGTTGCATTACTCCCAAATTGGTTGTCTGTTCTTTTTTTCCTGCCCCCTCCCTCACTTTCTCTCCCTCTTTGCCCTCATTCATGTGTCAGTGGCCTGCTAAAGGGATTCAATGATGAAATCCCTGTCATTTTTGTCTTTTCCCTGTTTAGACCTCAGCCTGCAACTCTGCTGCCTACACATGCACTCCGGAGAAATCAGTTTCAGATGTTGTCTTATGGCTTGGACATTTTCCAGGCCAAAGGCAAGTGTGCATCCTGTATGTGTTCTGCATGTTTAATAAAATATATAAATAAGCTATACATCAATTCACAGGTTTCTTTCAAGCCATCCTATCACATGTTCCCTAGTTTGTTTCATTTTTCCCTTTTCTATTATTGCAAATGGAATATTTTGTTGTTTATAGACTGGTGGTGGGACATTAAATTAAAGGTTCACCTTTTGCTCTGTTTTTAATATACTGATTTGAAATGTTTCTTTATAATTATAATGTATTTTTAATATTAAATAGATTCACATGGGTGTGTACCTAAGCTAAACTGTGTGTTAGGTGAGCTGACTATTACTGTGACGGTGGACAAATCTTGTGCAACTGTAAATGAATATGCCATGTGAAAGTGAAACCTTCCGGATTAATTTCATTATTTGTGACCGAATAAAATCCAACTACAAGACTAACTTTCTCTGGTCTGTTTGTGTTGATTTAAATTTTTTTCTTTCTGTAGACATTTTTTTGGAGGAAAAATGCAGAGAAAGAACTAAAATGTTGCTGTGGGAGGTTTGCATAAATTATGAACCAAGGTTCTGAGCAGAACATGGAGAACTTTGTCCAGACAACCTTTAATTGCTGAAGTCTTCTCCCACCCCTAACTAAAATCTTAATTGTTTACGCTTTATGTAAATTTTGTCCACACATTGGCACCCTTCTTTGATGGGCCTCCCAACTAAACTTCCTGCTCAGACTGTGGTCTGTGTATGAGGAGCAGATAGCCCACTACATCCTGTCATCAAAAAAATAAAAAAAAAACTGGCAAGAAAGTCAAAGCAGAAGACTGTCAGCGTAGTAAAGTAGCTGCTCTAAATACCACACTGGGAAAAACCAACCCCTGCTTCATGAGAAATCAATACAGCCCCCAGATGTTGCAAGACTCCGGGTCCATGGAGCAGCTCGACGCAGAGATGTTCCTCAATGTCTGATTGCACCATGAAGAGGACTGGAAACAGAAAGGCCTCTTTGACTGGAAATACGGTGACCATGGGGGAGGGAGCCCGGTCCTCTGAGAGAGAGAGAGAGAGAGAGAGAGTCCTCAGCAACGGAAAGAAAATTAACATTGACATCCTGACTTCCCAGCAAAACTCGTCTCTGGGCTTCTGCTGGATATTTCCATGGGGAGAGCTAAAAAAGAGATGTTTAAAAGCTTATATAAAGACACACAAACCCTGCTTGTCATCCATTTATATTGAAATGAGTTTTGCTCCTCAATTCGGCTTGTGTGTGTGGTGAATACAGAGTCCTAATGTATGTATTTTGCTCATTTTACTGTGTCTGGCGTTTCCGCGCCTCTCGACTGTGTGACTCTGTGGTCGCCTCCTGCTGCGGTAAACACAACATTGCTATGATAGCACATGCATTTCAGAAAATCTCAAAGCGCAGCCGAGGAGCCGAAACATTCATTCTTTCTCCCTCTCTCCCTCTCAATCTCTTTCCCCTCTCCTCTTATCCTCAGTCGGGAGCTCTCCCTCGCTTCCAGCCAAGGTATTCAGCTCACATGATTGCAAACACGCATAATGACAGCGTCTCCAGGGGGCCAGCGGAGGTACCCCACTGATGCTGAGAGACTCTATCCTGTCGTCACATTGCAGGAAATTTGTCGGCGGTGCACGCTGGAGCCCGGTGAGATGTGGCGAGGCAGCGCCAAAAGCTTGGCTGGCTGTTTTTTTGTTAATAAAATGAAGTGCAAATTGTGCCAGGTTCGTATGCATTGGGAACAGCTCACTGCTTCCTCCCATTACGAGGCTAGGGTGAGCGCCCATGGAAGCATAAGCGTGAATACATTATAAAGTAATGAGGAAACATCCAGGAGAGGGTCACGGGGGGCGTCGAGCGGCTTCAGAGGCCTCACCAAGAGCTTTCACTGCGCTCCGAGATGGATTAGTCATTCGCGTTTGAAGAGCGAGCTAGAGGTGGAGTTCAACAATGTTACACATAGCAACAGTTGCTAAGAGTTGCAGCGAGCTAGACATGTTCATTTTGTGAATATGTACAGTAGCAGTACTATAGGGGAATTGAGATGTTTTGCGTATCAGAGATGATGATGATGGTGACATTTTGCAACAATACCGCACAATATTCATGAATGTGGAAACTCTGCTTGGGATAATAATAATAATGCAAACCATTCATACCATAGCAGCATGAGAGTGGTCGGAACTAAATGTCACTGAAGTTTGGGATTTGAAGAGAAACATGTTTTATGGATGCGGAGCTGACATCTTAATTTCTGCCATGAACGCATCTTAAAAAAATCTGTCTGCTCACCAGAAAATCAGAGAATTATGAGGCTGTATTTTAAACCCAACTCTCTTGTTTGCACTTCAGTGAAAAAGCCAGCATTGAGTGCATATAGCTCTAGACTACCGCTGTCAATCACGTATCACACAAACAGGTCACATTCTATACATTCCCGTAGGCTGGAAGCCCAGTGCTTTAGAGCCACTTTCGGTTTCTCCACACCGCAAACGCCCTCCCATTGGCATTCAGTCTCTGATGAGCCTGCCGAGCGGCAATGGAGTCGCCTGATGGAACTCCATGGCAACAGCCGACACCTGGCAAGAGTTCATCCCACCTCCTCTCTCTCTCTCTCTCTCTCTCTCTCTCTCTCTCTCTCTCTCTCTCTCTCTCTCTCTCTCTCTTTCTCTCCCCCTCCATCCCCCTTTCCCTCGCTCTCCTCCCCCCAGATGCTGGAGCATATTTCCCTCAGACTGACTGAAAGGCCCTGTGAACAAATAATGGGTGCACGCCAGTCTAAATAAAGTGTGGTTTATGAGTTGCGGTCAGAAACGTCTCCCTCTGCCCCCTCTCTCTTGCTCTCTTTTTAATGTTCTGCACAAAAAAAACAGTTGCCAATATTTTTTTTTCTTTTTTTGGGGGGGCCATATGGCTGGTCGGTGATTATAGAAAGCCATTTTTTTTCCCTTTCTCACTGCAAAGCACATAGTCAAATAAAAGAGAGCGCTTCACTCCAGTAGTCTGCAAACCCATTTCACAGAATGGAACAAGGCTCCTGAGCCAAAACAAATCACTGTGTCGCTTTGCCATTTTTCAGTCCCAGTTCAGTTTGTTGTTTGTTGATGTGACTTAAGAATGAAAAAAAAAGCTTTACTGGTGGGTGAACATTCATGTCAATCACAATCACGTGAATCCAATTTATTGATGATGGAAGCTCCTGTAATGTTGTTTGAGAGATATCTGAACATTAGTCAGGTTCTCCTTGTGCTGCTTCTTTTTCTTCTTTCTACATACATGTGTAAAAACCAAGTAATGCGGCCTGTGCTCTCAATTTAAAAAAAAAAAACAAAACAAGTTCCCAGAGTCGAAGGGATAAAAAGCTTTCAAACTATTTCTTCTTCCTGGAATAATTTCCAGAAGGACCTAAAACCGTCAGAACTCATTATTTTGGCTAAATTTTTAAGTCTATTTAATTCACTAATGAAAGCTGTAGAAAACGCCATGACATCTAAACATCTGCAAAACGGGAACTTTGCAGATAATTCTGACGGCATTTGCGATGTTTGTGGAATTCACCTGTGAAGCTAACTTGCCACTATGAATAAAATGAACTTCATCAGCAGTAATTAGTATGCTAAGGCTTTAACAGTTGGCCAGCATGTTCCCATTCCAAGTCATCAGATTGACAATGAATGACACAAATGGGTTTCCAAATTTAAACCTTGGTGTGTGTCGCACAGACACAAAGGGGTTTGTTCTGCTTCGTGATGAGAAAGTGTGGGATGAGAGAAATTTGTAGTTTTTGATACTGATCTGCTCAGGAAAATAACACAGACACTACAGCAGCAAGAAAATTACCAAACATGGCTAAGCTATAGTATTCATACTATAAAGCTATTATAAACTGTACGATGTCACCCAGAAGATGTTGCTTTACTGTCATTTTATCAACACACAGTTCTGTGAGTCATCCCAGTAATTCATTAGCATATAGCAGATGTATTAAATCCATCTGAAAGATTTTGAATGTGTATTATTTCAGCCACATACTGTATATGGGAACAGTTCCATGTTTCTACCCACTTATGTTCCATACTGTGACCCAAACATATCACTCTCCTCTAAGATCAGATCAATATAACAGACCTGATCTGAACATCACAAGCTGTCCATGTACGTTTTATTTTCATTGACATTTTTGGGTTTCATTATTTCAAAAAAGAACACGAGGAGATTCATAATCTGTATATGTGGCAACATTACCTTGAGAACTGAGAATTTTCTTTGGTCCAATATCCACATGAAATGTCATCAAGATCCAGTGGGAAATTTTCAGATATATTGTGGACAAACAACCAGACAACAATTAGTATAAAATTAAAGGACTTAGAGAAGAAATAACCATTTTCTTTTAACCCCATGATGAATTTGGTGATTCGGGAGTCCAAAAAAAAACAACTAAAAATTGTTTTTGCAATCTGCCACCCAGTCAGCTCTTATTGTTGATTTTATAGGCTCCGACAAAATTTTCTTGCTTCATTTTCACCCTAAAACCAAACTGTGACGGCCAAATCATACCAGTAGAAAAAACAGCCACGGCTGTCAAATGAAGGAAAAAGAAGAATCATATTTATGAACGTCACACATCAACCAGAAATGATGTCTTCCATTTCAACAACTCCTTGTTAGAGTTAGTGACCGCAGCATAAAGCTTTATTTCCATCTTTCTAATGTTTCTGCAGTGAAGCATGTGGCCATCGCTAAATGATTTAAGCTAAATTACCAGAGCCAAGGAGGTATGAAGTTAAAGTGGAACAGAGAAAAGTAGAAAAAAAATACTGAATGGTGGCTCATAAAACTATGAGACAGAGTCATAATTTTAAATAGTGTAATAGAGCTATATTTAATTCCAGTAGGCGATCATGCTGCTCTCACCATAATCACATATATTCATGCTCATGAGGTGGAAAATACCTATTTGTAAGTCTATTACGACAGCACTGTGCTAACAGTCCCTGCATGAGCCGAACGACACTCTGCACAGCAAGTTTGATGTTGTCCTTTAATCTCAGTAAAAACAAATGCTTGTAACTTGCTTGTAAAATGAGCAAATAAATCCGTGCCTGATGCATTGCTTGTTTTTGTTTAAAGCTTTAAATGAAGGAAAAAACTTGAATGTACTCTAACAAAATCAGATTTTAGTGACTGCTCTGCGTTCAGTTCATCTATGAGGAGTTGTGTTTAGTGTGTAACATAATGGCTGTAAAGTATTTATAGTTGTTCTGTGCTCATAATAGATGTTCATGGAGACTCAAGTGAATATAGCTAATATCTAGACATTGTGGAATTCAGGTACTTCTGATGATGTAGTTTGGGGATTTCTATTTTCCTTTTTGATGCAGGTTTCTTTCAAGAACATACATTGTTTTCAGGTAAATGTCAGGTATGACTTCAAGGCAGCTAGTGGGATAAAGTAGCCAGGATTTAATGCCAAGCCCGAGAAGAGACAGAAGTGTTAATGAACATTAAAAAACTGTTCTCAGTGTAATCATCTCCATTGACCCTCACTCTGGGGTAACACACAGTGCCTGTTGGCGCCCTCACTCCTAACCACAACCCGATCTCCTCCAAGCCAAGAATCATGATACCAGAACCTTTAACTCACCCAGCTCACACTCTGAAGAAGATGATGATGAATTTAGTTCTACAGTCTACTGCCAGATACGTTCAGATGGGAGACCAACAGTGTGTCTGATCAAGAATCAGTCTTTATGGGAAACATATTAGTCAATTGGCCTTTTGTAGAAATAAGACAATCACATATTTGTGCATTCATTGGGAATTTGAGTGCCAGACTCTCTTTACACTGCTGAATGGACAGGCTGGGACAGATGCGAATGACAGGTGTGAAGTGGCCAAAATACTCCATAAACATCCAAAGACAATAGTCTTTGTGTTTGCTGAAAGAGGACAAACAAAGAGTTTATGTGTGACACACTACAACAATGTCACATTGTAGAGTCTGGGAGATGTGGCTATACTATAGTTCTCACTGTATTTCCACTTGAGAAGGAAAAAAAAAACATCACTAATTAAATATTAGAAGTGATCTGCTCTATCTGGAGGCAGATGACGGCAAAGGATAATTGGTTTTAATCCCCTGCCGATCACTTACAGGTAGCACTGGGAGGATAACAACACATAGAATGTTATCTACCTTTGTTTGCCTGGAAGATATGTAAAAATGTTGTCCATGCACTTTGATTATTTTTTTCCCAAGGGGTGAATTACAGTCACAGAAGAACTTGGAGCTGGGAATAATTTCACACCCCAGTTTACTGCGTTCCAGTAAAGAAGTTGGAACGCAGTAAATCATATGCCTGAAAGATAGCATTTGTTGTGATGGCCGTTTTGCAATACCAACAACAACTTGGTAGTTTGTATATGCAATACCGTAGCAACACATCTAAATGCGTGTAAATTAAATGCGTGTAAACTTGGAAATTACAGTTTACCAAACATATAATTCTAGCCTCTGATTTCTACAACTTTTAAATTCTCCTAATTTTTCAAATTTGGATAACGAATGGCTTTGGCTTGTTCTCTCTGAGTGCTTTCTAATCGTATATGCATACATAACTATGCACCAATTTACGCATTTTTTTCCCCTCAAAACAATCAACTTTTCATGAATTTTGGTCATTTGTTTTCACAACAACAGTGCTTTAGGAGTCTTCTTTTCCTTTCGGCTTTCCCCTTCAGGGGTCGCCACAGCGAATCAGTTGCCTCCATCTAACCCTGTCTTCTGCATCCTCCTCTCTCACACCAACTACCTTCATGTCCTCTTTCACTACATCCATAAACCTCCTCTTTGGTCTTCCTCTAGGCCTCCTGCCTGGCAGTTCAAAACTCAGCATCCTTCTACCAATACATTCACTATCTCTCCTCTAGACATGTCCAAACCATTTCAGTCTGGCCTCTCTGACTTTATCTGTCTGACTTTATCTCCAAAACCTCTAACATGTGCTGTCCCTCTGATGTACTCATTCCTGATCCTATCCATCCTGGTCACTCCCAGAGAGAACCTCAGCATCTTCATCTCTGCTACCTCCAGCTCTGTCTCCTGTCTTTTCCTCAGTGACACTGTCTCTAGACCAAACAACATCGCTGGTCTCACTACAGTTTTGTACACCTTCCTTTCATTTTAGCTGAAACTCTTCTATCACACATCACACATGACACTTTCTCCATCTGTACCATCCTGCCTGTACAAGCTTCTTCACCTCTTTTCCACACTCTCCATTGCTCTGGACTGTTGACCCTAAGTACTTAAAATCCTCCACCTTCTTGATCTCTTCTCCCTGTAACCTCACTCTTCCACTTTGGTCCCTCTCATTCACACACATGTACTCTGTCTTACTGCGGCTAACCATCATCCCTCTCCTTTCCAGGACAAACCTCCACCTCTCTAGCTTCTCCTCCACCTGTTCCCTGCTCTCACTGCAGATCACAATGTCATCTGCAAACATCATAGTCCATGGAGATTCCTGTCTAACATCGTCTGTCAGCCTGTCCATCACCATAGTGAACAAGACAAATGCAAATTTTTGAAAATTCCACATAATATATCCCAATAACCAAATGCAACTCCTCTGGAAACCATTTAGACACAAACTGCTCATGTCTGTTAAGGTTCCAGCCTACTTTCCTTACAAAGACACAATGCTATGGATAGTACAACAATATATTTTGGTATAGCAAATAAAATATTTCAAAACATGCTAGAGGTAAATGGTATCATTACAACTACCGTACTATCGTACTTCACTTGATTTCAAATGTTTCACAGATTTCTCATTGTGTGGCATGATGAAAGAGTTCTATAGAAAATGAGAACGGTCATAAATCTACTTTACATTTTAATTAAAATCTCCATATTAAAGCTATCATGGCATTGCGGCAATGTGTTTTCTTCCCCTCTGCTGTGCGTGCATCCTGTATTGTAAACAGGAAGTCAGTCTATACTGTGGCCAACCACACACTCTACACCCACTGGGAGACCTAAATAAGTGAAGGGGATTGTATGATTTTTAGCATACATGAAACTAGACTTCTCACTTCTAAGTGTGTATCAACACCTACTGGGTATAACAGATTTTTGTTACAACACACCTCTGGGATTTATTAGCTCTCAGTGCAAAATTAAAGAAGTCTACTTTTACATAACCACCTCCAAATGGCTGTCGTAAATTATCACACATTCACAGACACTTCTGGTGTGCTACAGAGGAGTCGTGTACAGCAAGCGCTCTGGGACAAACATCGCTCTGTCTGCTTGATTATAACAAATAAATACTACAGCGAGAGGGCTTCATCTGCCGTATGTGGTGCATAGCAGCAGGATGTATTTATGAATTGGACTAAAGAAACTTGAAATGTCAATCTCTCCATAAGCAGCAGGGTAGTGATGGTTAGCAACCGAACATTTTCTGAGTCATTTATGCAGACTGTGCTTTACAACACTGACACGCGCTCGTGACAAGCGGCTAAAATGCAGCCTAATAAATATCCCCTCCGTTTTTATGCCGTCTTTGAGGTAGCCCTAATTAACCAGGCACTACATGCGCTCCTGAGTGACATATGTCCCAGCCTGAGCCAAAAATAACACCAATCCAAGGGAGGATGAAGGACGAAGGAGGGAAAGGCGAACGCTTTGTTGAGTGTTCAAGTTGCATACGTAGGTATCTGTATTACTTTGTGTGTGTGTGTGTGGGTGGAAGTGTCTTGAAAAAAAAAATATTCGAAGGGCTGCGTTTCTTCGGGTTTTCAGCTCGAGTGTGGCTGTGCATTTGCATTAAGAGTGAAGGCCTGGATCTCTGGCGGGAGTACTTGAGAGGATGAAACCCCAGGCCATGGATGAGAGGAACATGCTTCCACAAGAGAGAGACGTAGGCTTCCTGCAAGGAGACGGGATAAGACAATAGATGGTGACAAATAAAATGACAGCAAAAAGAACTGGAAAGCACACAGACAGCATGTCTGAGGTCGCCATGACAAGTTTGCTTGACTCACATATGCCTCATGGCAGGTTAGTAATACCACCTAATTCTTTGACCCTGGTAGCACATCTGATAATGAGAAGTTTATTACCCTTTTTACTCAGCTTGGTCAAGGTGGGCCCGACACACCTTTAATGTGCCCCAGCATTGTTGTTCCCCCTCTGAGACGGCAGAGGTGATATTAACCAACAGCCTAATCCAACCTTTGTACGAATGTGTGATGATTAATGATGTATTATGTGATCAGCCTACAACAAGAAAGTTTAAATAGCAGTAAGTAAATGCTCAGGAGATGAAAATCAACTGAAAATGTCTTCATTAATGAGGTCCAGGATTTCCTGACTTGCTGCAAAGATGTTGAGTTCAGCTACGACGTAATGTCAATGGCAAATGAAGCACTGCTGGATGCACATGACTGATGCAAGATCAAGACAAAAGGGTTTATGAGGTAAACGAAGGAATGTGATTTTCCATGGTAACGTTTCCAAATCTGTCATCTAGATACAAATTATTACTTTTCACAGATATATTTAAGTCATTACCTTATCATCTCAGCGATATACTGGTGGCAACACCATTCCTACTAACTCCCCTTTGAACATTCCTCCCAGATCGATTCTTTTTCACAGAGATGATCGTCCCAAATCTCAAGTTTTCCATTCCTGATTTTGATTATCGAATTATTTTATTTTTCATGATTTTGGTAATGTTTAAAAAAAGGCCCCTTCTTGTAATGTCAAAGAAAGTGAATCCACATTCGTGTACCTCAAAATTCAATACATTTTTCCTCGGCCCAAGATCAGCATCAGTAAAATCTAATCAAGTTCCAAAGATGATATTTTGATTAAAACAAATAACGTATAACCTCAAACTATTGGTGTCGTAACTAAAAAATAACTCATTCATTCCATATTTTTTTAGTCCATCCTTACACATGGATGCGTGCTGCTGTGTTTGCAGAGGTGTTGAGGATGTGTGATCGCAGAGGGCAGAAGAGGGCTGAGCAGGTCGTGTGACTACACAGCCAGGTGAGGAAACAAACAATATGTCATCACAGCTGTTCCTCCACATAAAGAGCAGTGTGTGTAAGAAGCTTTCTGCTAAATGCTTGTTTGCTCTGCATCTACTCATCAGCCTTATTCAGCCTTCCTGTTTCGCTTTCAGTCCCTTCTCACCTTTCATTGAAGATGACCGCTTCATTCATAACCCATATTAAATCAGCCACGTGTGAAACAGGAAAAACAAAGGAACGTGGTGAATATTATTGATTATCTCTGTCATTCATGATCTTTTTTCTGAGTAAGCTTCTTTCTTTCCAAATCATAAAACTGATCATAAATGATATCTGCTATAATAAAGTATCTCTCAGTTCAGAGCAGAAATTCTTTTTTCTGGTTACTGGGGCAGGACAACATGCCTTCATCACTGACATTCTGTCATTTTATCAAACTGGAAGGTGAGCATGTTCGTATGAGGTTGTCTATTTACTGATCCAGGAGGAACAGAGCAGCATTAGCATGTTGTATTGTTCACCTCCTGTTTAGTTCAATGTTTCAGCTCTATGTTGTTTAAATCCTTAAATGTCTGTCTCTTATGCTACTGAATATGTTGAATGGTTGTTGAATGGTTGTTAGCTTTTCATGGCTTCTTTTTTAGTGTTGAGCAGGTAGTGCTGAAGCATTTCTGCTGAAACTATCAAACTATATAGTTCTGGGTCAGAAAACACAAACGTTGAGCTGACAAACAATAAATTGCTTTGGTTTAGAGCTGTAAGGACATAAGAAGTTGAGTAATTCTCTGTTTGTTCATCACTAGAAGCAACACACACACCAAAACAGGTGCTGTAACTGTGTGTGCGTTTAGATTAATGGTGCATTGTGCTGTTGAATCCAAACCCAGACATCTACCACTAACGCAAGAGCCAAGACTTGAAGAGCTGATCCTTTTCATCCAAGACTAATCATTGGTTGCGTCAAGTCTGGATACAGAAGTGGGGCTTCAAGAAACAGCTGTTTCTTATACGACGGTTTCCCATTAAAAAAAGAAGAAAAAAAAGAAATCAACATATCTACTTATATGTGCCTCTTAATGGTCAAGCCAAAAATACAGATCCAAAGCATAAACCGTTTTTTTTTTTTTTTTTTTGCCAACAGCTAATTGATATTTTTCCACAAACAGCATCCAGTGTGGTTCTTTAATGGTCTTAAATCTTAAAGTTGCTCTAGACGAGACATGACATCATGGCAACAGGTAGCCCAGTTTGTTCCACGGCTCTCTAATCATCAAGATTGCCATCATAATGGCTGAGTGGGCCATTGGTTCACAAAAGAAGGCTTCTCTGTGTGGAGGAGATAGATAAGGTATGTCTCTGTTTTAAACAGTCTGGAAACAGAAGAGAGAACACTGTTTCCTTTATTTTGATGATCTCGGATAAAGTGACACTCCAAGGCTGATGCATCTACGCATACCTGAAGTTCAAACATAAATGCATAACACTGACATGACATAGTTACTTGCAGGCGTGGAGATACTTTCTCAACATGGTTCAGTGAGCTAAGCAACCACAGATGCCTCTCAGATTTTGGCTTCCCTAGACAATTTATAGATTAAAAAAATCACCAATGACCAGACCCCTGCCAGAACACAATCAAGCCTTTCAACACATTCACTTCCTTTTTTCTATCCATGCTCTTCTTCTTTTCTCTTCTCCCTGCATGTTGGATGTCTCAGTGTCAGCCACACCAGTTATTTCCTTAATCCTAAACAGATTGGCTTCCGTCACAGAAGAAAACCCTCAGTCTGGCCGTCTCCTCAGCGCTTGCTCCGCAGAAACCCCATTAATCAGCAGCACATGGTGATAGGTTATGGAATGGATTATGGGCCTCGCAACGTATGTGGTCTGCAGGCTGCTCCCATTGTTACATGGTGGCGTTCATGGACAAACTCCTGTATGATGAGACAGGCTTGATCAGCGCTGTTCTCACTTTTACAGGCTCCACAACCAAAGGGGGAGGGGGACAGCTGTCAGTCATTCCTAATAGTTGCTCCCCTCAACAGCGGAGTCAATGGCTTTCTCCCTGATGTGAACACTGCATAGAAACTCATGCGGTGGGCTGAACGTGTAATTATCAAACTTGGAGCTGCTTATTAAGATGAGAACGAGGACAAGGCGATTGTGTTTCCGTTATTTTTTGTTTCTCAGCACAATGGAGAACGTGGAGGTCTGTGAAATCATGGTGAGGAAGAAGGATCTGAGAGGAGGAGGAGGAGGACAAGCATGGGAGAGGGAGGGAGCAGAGGGAGAAAGAGATGGGGAGAGGGAGATAAAGGAGAAGGAGTCAATCAAGAATACGCTTACACGAACACACGAAACATAACAGTAAGGTACCCACATTTTTTTGTTTCTACTGTAGTGCCAGTAGGGATATGTATGTGTGTGTGTGTGTGTGTGTGTGTGTGTGTGTGTGTGTGTGTGTGTGTGTGTGTGTGTGTGTGTGTGTGTGTGTGTGTGTGTGTGTGTGTGTGTGTGTGTTGAGATGTGTGTGAATGTGCACCCCTTAAGAGGAGGGTAAGGTCTCCAAAACACAGCTGCAAGGCCTGCTCTGCCTCTGTCATTTGTACAGCGGTAGTCTGCCAAGGGTGAAAAGTGACCAAAATTATCCAAGAATCCTGTGTGAGCAGTGTGTGTATTTGTGTATGTTTGTGTGTGTGTGTGTGTGTGTGTGTGTATGTGTGTAACAGGGGGTGTCCTAATTTAGAGGGAAATGGTGAAAATTACCCCTATGCACACATGTCCAGATAGTGGATCATACACTAGGAGGTCGCAAAGCCTTCAGGAAAAACAAGGACAGTGTGTAGGTGTGTGTGTGTGGATGTGGGCATGTGTGTGTGAGTGTATGTTTGCATATAGACTGTTTCAGATGAACATGAAAGAGTGAGTTGTCAAAGTAAAACAGAAAGCTTAAATTTTAAAATAAATACACTCTTGTAATAATATCAAAGTCAAAGTCATATAAGCCACATCAACTAAATTTTAAAAGAAAAACAACTTCTATCTATAAGCAACAGGTGTAGAGGTGTTATAACATGACATATTCACACTGAAAGATGGTACAGACAGACTTTCTTTCCGAACAGTGGTTGTAACACAGCAGCAAAACAACGCTGCTGTCTGTAAAGTCTCATTATTAATGCATTGATGCCAAGTCTACATGCAGCAGCTCTGCTTCCTACTTGAACAGCCAGATCAATTGCATTGTATGGCTTTCTTCATATAAATCATTTTTCTTTAATTACATAGAGATATTTCTCAGTGATTATCCATCAAGTCCCCCTTCATGGCTTGAATTCAGATGAACTCTGTGTAGTCGAACGGTGCATGGAGTCATAATTGTTACAAGTGCCTTTTTTGTTTGTACTGTGCATGCTCAACTCTGGGTCATTCTATAAAGTAAGTTTATCACAAATCCAGGCTTACTCCAGTCTGACTCATTTTTAGTTGATTCTATTCCAAAATGCAAGTTTAAGCTCAGCATCTTTATGCAACTTCAACTGGGAAACAAAGTTGGTCAAAACTTTCAGGACAGGCCTCAGTTGTTGGTTAACCAGAGTTCCTCTGATGCTGACTTAATGGAAAATTATGATTTTACCACAGACTGCCACGTTTCCTGCCATATTATTTGTCTTTATTAACCACTATTACAGTGCCTGTTTGGAATGACCCATTCGCTTGGCATGTGGTATCACTGGTTGAAGAAACAAGCATAGGAGTACTTCAAACTTCATTCTTTTTTTGGCCCTCAGAAAAAGCTAAATTGCACCAAATTCAATAGTGTGCTATCGTTGATCCCAAGTAACTCATATGCCAAGGTTTAAGGGGATCTAATGAATATTCCTCAGAAAAGTAAATTACATATATAGATTTACGCATACAGAAATTCCTTGCATTTAAATTGGCAGCAAGTTTAGAGGGAATCAACCTAAATAATGATAAGATGAATAAATCAAACAGTGACAAATTAAGACATTTATTACACCTATAGATCTAAATGTGGGGGTTTAGACTAAATGTGAGGATTCAACCTAAATTGCCAAAGTATAAGCTGCACAAGCTGAGCTGCGTAGATACTCCTCTCTACACAATCCTACAAATACACAATACTGTTTTTACCACAGCGCTTTTCATTTTCTTCAATGTTTGATCTTTCAGGATGAGTCAGAATAGCTTATTCTGAATATCATTATTTTGTTAAGTTAATTCAAATGTCTTTAATTCAAATATCTTTAACCCTTAAAGCTAGGGTGAGGAGCTCAGTCACCGGGGAGGAGCTCGGAGTAGAGCTGCTGCTCCTCCGCCTTGAGCGGAGCCAGCTGAGGTGGCTCGGGCATCTGTTCCGGATGCCTCCTGGACGCCTCCCTGGGGAGGTGTTCCGGGCATGTCCTACCAGGAGGAGACCTCGAGGAAGACCTAGGATACGCTGGAGGGACTATGTCTCTCGGCTGGCCTGGGAACGCCTCGGGCTCCCCCCGGAGGAGCTGGAGGAGGTGTCTGGGGAGAAGAAAGTATGGGCATCCCTGCTGAGACTGTTGCCCCCGCGACCCGGCCCCGGATAAGCGGTTGATGATGGATGAATGGATGGATGGATAATTAAAATGTGGACTTCAATTGTCAGTTTTGTTAGCATTTATATTCATATCAGGCCCTGAATGGAGGTAAATTGGTATACCTAGAGAAACTGCACTGGAGGAAAAAGAATGTGTTAACAAAATCAGGGCGAGGTAGAAAAGGGAGATAACAGCAGGTAAACATGGATGTACGTAAGTGATATTGGTTTTATAGTGCATTGTGGTGAGCACCCCTGGAAGTAAACAAGAGTGTGTGTGAGTTCAATGCAGACACACGAAATCCAGAGTTGTCCTTATATCACATCTCATGCTAGCTGGCTAGCTACAGTAGCTACTGACTGAGTGACATTGATCAATCACCTGAGCATGTATGTGTTGAGTTGTGTGAAGCTTCAGCTTAAGTTTTCTCTTATATCTTTATCTGGTTACTTCTAAGTGTAAAAACAGAAACATGTAATTGCCGAAAATATAAGGTATGGTTCTCAAGACTTTGGAGTTTTGAGACACTTCCGACGTAACTATGCAGAGTAATGAAAAATAACTTCAATTATGCTGCTGAGTCATTTACAATGTGATATATTTGCTTTTTTAAATGAGTAAGAAGAGACAAGTAATCATTTAGAATTTCAATGAATTTGCTTAACACTGGACTCACACATTTCTTTAAGAATTATGTTATATTGAATTAGAGTGTGTACTTGGTGCCAAGCATTCACTTTATGGCTGTGCAAGAACTCATGAGTGGCCATTATGTTGTGAGAGTGTGTGTGCGTCTGTGTGTAGGCCTATGTCTGCATGCATGAGGTTATAAACAATGAGGCTGGTTCATAGACGCCATTGCAAGCGGCCCAAGGCCAGAAGGAGGTTGGCTCAACAACCGCTCACACAGACGCTGTTGGCTTCTCACCCATTATCTTCCCCCAGCTGGCCAACCAGAACTATTCTGTGTTCTGTGGCCTTTTACAAAGTCTGTTGAGTATACAGTAGAGTCTGTAGCAAAAAATTAGCAGGATCACAAACATTTCACCATGTGCATAATTTTATTAAGGCAACTTACCCTGCAAGTAAAAAAATCTGCAATGTTATAAATGCATTTATGTAGATGATAGCTCACCTTAATTTGAACTGAAAGACAGATGGACAGGTCCATGATAATATGAGAATCTTAAGAATTAAATCTTACTGATGTCAGATTTTATGTCTTTCACTGTCAGTTTATCAGACATTACACCTGCCTTGTCATTTTACTTTTTTTTATATACAGATTTTTTTTTTCCATTAGTGCTAAGGGCTAATCTCTTTCTAATGCTGCTGTGTATGGTATGCAGTGTTACTAGTTATAATACCTGCTATGTAGGAGATTCACTAAGCTTATACTGAGTTGCGGATCATCACATAATGGAAAGGGAGTGCTTCATTGAACCCTTCAACTCAGAGTTACATAATTTTAAACTTATTATTATCTCTTCACTCAGTTAAAAGCACTGGAGGAGTGTGCACTCAGAGGGAAAACACAGAAACACGTGGATGTGTTTGTGGGGGAAACTGCAACAATAAAGTTGAGATGAAATTTAGCTGGAGAACAAATTTGTTGATTTTGATGAATTGACTAATTCTGTGTTGAAGGACCGGGTTATCCTCTCTAATGGTCTTTTCTAAGCAGGTGCGTAGGTCCTATTAACATTGTTGGCAGTAATGACTAGAAAATTACTTCAGTAAAGTGAATTTTTTGGGGAAAATCTCATTATCTTCTGTGATGATGGTGGAATGAATCCAGTGAAACCATGAACGGCCACATGTTTCCCCTTTTCCGTGTGTCAAGACCTGAGAAACTCCCACAGAATGTCCAACTGAAATATTCTTGATCAAAGGTATAGTGTGTTATTCAAAGAGTCTGAAACTAATTCAGTATAATTAGTGGGGGAAAAAATATGTCTGTCCCGCCCTCGTCTTGTAGATGGGCTGGCTGGATAATTGTGGGCATAAGAACATCTCTTCTGACTATAAGGATAAGGCCTTGACCACCGGGACATTTTGTGTGATGAAGACACTTGCTTGTATGTTGTTGAGACATGACTAGCATCAGATGCTTGGGTGATAAGACACACACCTGACACGCAATTGGAGCAACCAGTAACTGGGCGTTAAAGCAGTGAGAACAAGGGAGTTTCACTAGACCTTACACATGTTAGTCATATACAGCGTGCTAATGTTTCTAACTTTACCTCAGTAGAGTCTTGTACTTTAAACGAGCAGCTGCAGTTCAGATCTCATTTCCTGGTATGCATGCATGGGAACTTGTCCTTTTTCCCCTGCAGTTCCCCCCTCCTTGCATTCCCCCCATCAACTTCCTGCTATCTCAAGGGCCAATCTAAAGCCGCGCTATTACGATTCCTGTACTCGGTGTGTTGGCGGCCGATTTAGAACATCAACACCATCAATCAACCTACCGATGGGGCCAACCAGCTGGCTGAACCGTCCTGTCCCACTGCTGGACAATTTGTCATCCAGGGAGGCCAAGTTTCGTTCATGTAGCTACTCTTCAACCTTTTTCCTCTCAGTTTCTCCCGTTTGCTAAAAACATCTTTTGATAGCAATTTTGACTCACTTTCAATACTTGATGGAAGTCTCTGCATCCCAAATCACAAAACCTTTTCTTTCTAAACAGGGACAGCTATGAACCCTCATAGACATCCATAGGACAAGACTCACTTTGACCTCTCTGGGGTGATGGTCTTGTTTCTGTATCTGTCGGTATTATTCACTGTTTTGCTCATTGCTTTTGCCGGAAATACAATCTGCCCACTGGTCATTACAAATGTCTCACCTTTGTTTTTTTGTGGTTTGTTGACATGCATCATTAAGCACCATTCATTGGCCAACAAGCAAACAGAAACCAATAATAATGGAGAAACCATGAGTCATTATAGTCTGTAAAACTTGGAAATCCTGTTGACTTGAACTACATTAGATTTTAATGCCTGCTTCCTGAATGCTTTAACGACAATAACAGAGTTGAACAGGATTCATATGTCTATTTACGTAAGAGACGGTAAAGAGGATGGGTTATCTCAAACTCTCAAAGAGAAACAAGATTTACCAATTTATTAATGTTAAAAGTTAATATGTAAAAAGAGATATTGAGACGTTGCAACTTCTTCAGAGTAAACTACTGTTGGTCAATTGTAATTGGAAATCTGAGTAACTGCTGTACTATCTGACAAATGGCTTTTATAAATTCTGTGTAACAATGATGCCATAGATTCCCCATCACCCCATAGTTCACAGCGCACACACTTGCAGACACACACACTTCCCCTATTAATTGCTCAGAGTTCACTGCTTTGCCTTATTTCTTGGTCACTCTCATTCTGCAGGCCAGCTGAGAGACCCCTTGGGGCAGTGTGAGGGCCTTCGAGTTGTCCAAACACCCTGAATGGAGGTCTGGGGAAGTTCCTTGGTCTTTTGTCTCTGCCGCCTCTGCCAGGGAAACAAGTGCAGCTCAGTGCGCAGACTTGGGAGTGTGTCTGCTGGGGTCACGATGTGGCTGCTCAGCGGTCCTTCACAGTCACGCTACCATTTATTCCCTCAGCTTCCCACTGCCCTGACCAGGCTGGATAGCCAGCCTCAGCTGCACAACTTTACCAGGAAGGTCAGCAACAATCAACCAGTGGGGATATACATCTGTGTGTCTGTGTGTGAAAGCTGGAAGGTACTGAAGTCCTTAAATAACATGATGGATCTCCTAATACAGACAAACACACACAAACACACACAAGTAGTCTGCGTATACCAAAAAAAAAAATCATCTTGCCATCTATAGAAAGCAAGAACTGTGTTAAATTAGATTATTAACTTTTAAGTGTGTGCAGGGGATTAACAAGAGACTGCAGTAAATCACAGTCGACACTTCCAAATTTCAGAGTGAAAATGATTTCTCCTAAATGAAACCATGCACCAAAACTGGCTGGCGTTTTACACGGTCGCACGCAACTTTTATTTGCCTGTAAATAATTTTCCAACATCCCATTCAAGAATTAAAGCTTTTGATTTTTGTTTTTATTAGAGCATGTTTTACAAATGCTGCAGAAGCCAAGACAAACTACCTGACAGTTGCACAGAAAAAGGCTTTCCTCACCCTCTTTCACCCTTCATGAGCCCAGAGGAGCTTGCATTCAGAGACCACAAAAAAAACAATAACCCAAAAAACAAAATACATTGCAAGACAAGCACTGGTGAAGAAATATAGGCCTGGATTATATCACATGTATTTAATCTTAAATCCAAGTAGACCATTTGTACCATTATCAAAACATTTCTGGCATTATGAGAAATGTGATATTTTTTTCATTTAATCACTTTCAGTTGCAACTTGTGTGGCTTGCTTTGAATACCTGGAGGAAGAAGGAGAAGAAAAAGAAGAATGTGTTTAGGTGCATGCGGGAGCGATTGGGGTGAATTTATAACAAGCAAAAATTGGACCCCTGGCATTGGCCTTTCTTTGAAATGTCTTAATGACAAATCACCACTTTCTCTTTCACCTTCTAGTTTTATCTGTGCTCTATGCAGGGTGTTCTGCAGCCGATCCTGAGTGCAACATTATTGGCTGAGCTGTTAAAGCCTTACTTATGGCCAAAATTCTCAAGCATATATTTCTGGTTTCATGCCTGCTTGGACCACAGTGGTTAAGTGACTTTTACAGTTGCTACCGACATATAAATCTGCATATATATACTGGCAATATATATATTGGCTGTCTCTCTCTCTATATAGGCTCTCACTCTCTTTAAATATATATTGAATATATATATATATTTATTATAAATCTGCAGTTGCAGCTGTTTTAAAGGACAGAATTTGAATATGTGTTGTATTTTATCATAAGTACAACAATCTCTTTCTTCGCTAAAAATGAAGTATGATAAAGTACTTAAAAAACTGCTGCTTAAAATTTCCTGCATAATAAAACGGTTAGTCAAAAATTATGGCATTCACACAGAATCTAGCACAAATTTATAAAACTCACTGAAAATTCTGCTATTGTGTGATAACAAATAATGTTCCAACAGAGTCAGAGAAAGATCAAGTTGCAGCTACAAAAGTGTAGATTTGGTTTGGTATAAAATTTGATGTGTCTTTGAAAGATTATGGGATAAATTATGAAGAAAATCAGACGCTCTGAAACTAATAGTGATACCATTGTGATTACAAATTCTAGTGGTAGGTCTTCATAATCATATTATGTGAGCCAACTGTCATGGAATATTTTAGGACCAATAATTGGGAAAAGTGACCTGCCTTGAAGGATGTTCTTGCTCTCTGATTGATGTGCAGATTTTACAATTTTTTACATTGAATTTATAAATCAATGATGAAGAATTTCCCTGTGAATCTTCATTTAAAATGTTTTGAAGGGCAAGACACAATTCCTGCTTAATGGCTTAATCCAAGAGGGGGAATTCAATACATATTCTTGCGTATCTTTTTCTCTGTTTTATCATAATTTTCCTGATTTCATTTGAAAAAATTACACACTATAATTTCCTTTTTTTGGACAAAGTTGAATTGTTAGGTTAATTGTAAAAACATAGGATGGTTTTTCTGGCTGATATGTGCAAATAATTATATCTTTTTATCTGAATGGGCCAAACGAACACATGTTCTTTAACCTTCCTGCAGAAGAGGGGATTGTGTCTCATTCATAATGTGAAACCACAGTCGGACCTTCAGACCTGAATGATGGCTGAGGGATGCCGAAGCTAAATCCAAGCCCAGGTGACCACCAGTGGTCCCTGTCTGCAGCCTCGTCTTGAGGTTCTAACTACTTAATAAGTGGCTGTCGCATGTTTCCTATACATAGTCCAGACCCACGGAGGCCCCTTCAAGCGGACGCCCAAAAGCATAAGGAGGGCTTCATTTATCAATCAGACCAATCACAGACTTTTCCGGGGCTAGGGACAGCCACATGTTGGGGATTAGTTGCGTGGAATTCTGTATAACCGAATAGTGGAACCTCAGTCAGTTCGAAATTATAGCAAATCAACAATGAAAAGAGTTGGATTACACTACAGTTGCAGCTAAATTCATGTTGCCTGGGTATTATGTATCAATGTAAATTTAAGACCCCTTAAATTAAACTATGTAATTTTCATTTAACACAGAGCACATTTGCTCTAAACGATGCTAATCTACTTCATAATGCTAAATTACACTGACAGTAGGAAACAGGAGTAGATCATAAATTCATACAGTAACATGTCTATAAAAATTTAGCTGATATTAGCCAATTTTAAATGAGCCACTTGGTTATACCAAACCAATTAAAATGTAGAAACTCCTAAGTGGTATAACAAATTGAACAGCGTGTGAAACTTATTGCTTGTGAAGGTGTCTGAGACACAAAAAAGAAAAAAATACAGGTAGTCCTCAACATACGAACACAATTGGTTCTGGGAGGTTGTTCCTAAGTTGAATTATTTTTAAGTCCTTATTTATTAAATTTCGATCTATAATCGCCATTAGAGGTCATTCAAATACCATTACTACTCTAAATATGAAAGCAGTATTCCCTAAGACTTAACAGAAACAATAACAGAACATAAAAACTAGGGATGAGCGAGTACACCATTATCTGTATCTGTATCTGTTCAACCATCTAAATTATCTGTATCCATATCTGTACTCGGAATAGGTGGGAATTAAACCTGAAATGGGTGTGGCTTAAAATCAGAACATTATTTTAAGTCTGAAATTGATATGTATTGATCAGAAGTTGCTGTATTGTTTATTTTAAAACTATTTGCAGAACAGCCTCAAAACTGAGATTCAAATCAATGTTTTTGATCACAAAAGTAAGAGAACTATTTACAGAACAAGTTTTTTATGAACTCAGAACATGAATATTCTTAAGTGTATAAATGAATATTTACAGGATAGCCTCAAAAATGAGATTCAATGCTTTTGATTACAATAAAAAAGGAACTATTTACAGAACAAATTTTTTATTAACTCAGAACATGAAGTGCATTAATGAATACAACGCATGCAACAGGAAATTATGAACTACAAAGTATGCATGAACAACACATCATACTCAACACAACTTTCTATTTTTTTTCTTCTTTTTCTTTGTTAATTTTTTTTTTAATTTTTAGAGTGAGAGAGAGAAAGAGAGAGGATGCGTGTGTGCGCTATGTAACAGTTAAAATATCTATACAGGAAATAAATTATTAAAAAATAAGCTGAAGTGAGAAAGTGTCAAACTACCTTACTAGCAGGTAAAAAACAACAACAAAGAAACGACTAGAGTGGAGGCTGTGACTGATGCGATACGAGCAGTTTTCGGATACTCGTCTGAAACGAGTACCCGACTCAACCCTAATAAAGACAATACATAATGAAATTAAAATACAGGTATATGTCCTTTCGAGTAAAATCATTCTTGATTATAGTCAGTTTTTAAAACATTAAATGTTCATAAGTTGAGGACTTCCTGTTTTTCTTTAGTCACACCTTAATAGGTTTTTATGATATCCTTGACTGCATTGATCCCAGGTTAATGTGATGAAGCATGTGCATTCAGATACACATGCTGCATGTATCTTACACCACATCCACAGCATCAAGACCCATATGTCGAAGTGACATGACAACACTGAATCACAAGTAAGGTTCATTTGAGAGCTCAGAGTAGATAATTACCATTACCCAGCCAGAACACAAGCTGCAAGCTGTGCTACTGATTTAGAGGCCAGTGGAGACACATGAGTTGTCACCGTCACCTCTGGCATGTTGTGTCACTCCTGCTCATTTCCATCCCTGCACATCGATGACAGAAGAGGCTCTGACAGGTGTTAGGGAAGAGCTGAACCAGTCTTGTCACTCTTTCATTGAATCCCACACCATCACCACCAATGTTCCCTCTAATTTTTCATGTGTCTGGGAAAACACACAAGCTTCCTGAGAACACTGAGGACCACTGTGAGCAACATCAGAAGTGCACTCTGTGGCCACACACTTGTTCAAAACCTTGGATCATAGCAAGTTACATGGCTGATTAAACGAATCAAACTACAGTAGCAATTTTCATTAGTTTACTTTTAATGTAAGTGATTTGGCCAACATGAAATGAAAAAGACAAAAATCTGGTTCTTCACGAGATATGTAGTATGTTATATGTGAGGGTCCTGCTTTAGCCATGGGAAGAGAGCTGCTTTTGCCTACGTGAAGTCTAGTTGTGGCCTGGCTAAGGGTTCTGTTCTGGAAGAAATTACACACATACACCTTTCAGACATAACATTTTGTTCACATTTTAAACAGTGACGTGTGCAGTTGCTTGTGATACAGCGTAAATGCCTGTAACTCTTTGTTTATAAAATCTAAATATCTAATTACTCCTTTTTTTAAATTAGCATTTCTACTACTTATCCAGTAGTAACAGCATTTAATGATTAATATCCATGAATAAAAAAATCTTAATGTCATTAGAATATGCACAAATCTGACTTAAATTTAACCTTATTTTTCACGTGGTTGTACACTTTGTCCAGGTTAATTATTTCGTCTGCTTCTTGCTTTGAACTTTCTCAAAAAGAAAAAGAGTTTCACCGATTATCCGATTATTCCCGGCTCGTATAGCAGGGCGCACATGCAGGACCGTAAATGCTCTGATTGGCTGCGTAGCGTCAGTGACCCTTATCGTGTCATTGGTTGGACACCTGTCATTCACTGAGTAACAATGCAAAATATAGAAAACAATAATACTGGTATAATTAATTAGATTAGCTCTAATATTAGATTTTATTTTATAATGTGTCACCCCCGGTGTTGTGTAATTTGTGCAAGGATGAGAACCACGGACTTCTTTTGGCGAGCTTAATTTCGGCGTCCCGCTCAGCACTCACCTTTTACACGCACACGCGAACCCCCCAGGTCTCGTGAACTCATGCACAACTGACACACGCACAGAACATCTCATGGAAGCAACACACAACAGTATCAACACACGGTATATCACTATACGTTTCGAATTTATTTTATGCGCAACATAGAATTTCTTGTGCGCAGAGACTGGGCGAGCAGTGCGCAATCGCGCAGGCGCGCAGTTTAGAGGGAAAACTGATCACCACCATCCCATACCCACTCTGTGTGTGTCAGACACGGTCACTTTGATGTAGTGTGAAAAAATAGAGAGCGATGGAGGTGTGTCACTTTCTGTGTGTGATGAAAAATAAATCAAGAAGGAAAACGGCAGCAAACAGGTACATAGATGATGATAACTAAGTCTAATCTATGAATTAGATTTAGACAGGATGTAAAAACTCCAGAGTGTTAACATCCTGTTGTAACAAAAAACAGGAAATTAAAAATAATTTAAGCGTGTAAGACGTCGTTGAAATAATAGGATTTCATTGGTGTGATGGAATTGATAGGGGCATGTCATGTCATCATCCTATTATTGTTATTATGATGATGATGATGATGATGATGATTACTATTATTATTATCATTATTAATTATGTTGTTGCTTCTTTCAATTTATTTCAATTCAATTTATTCCAACGTAAACAATAAATCCTTAAGTTACAATTGCTTCACTAAATCAAGACTGATAAGAAAACTCTCAGAATTGTTAACCAACTTAAATATTTTACTAATGATGCTAAATATATTGTGCTTTAACTGACCTTAATAAAAGTGTCCTCATACACAAAAACCTGTCCAGATTACTAGTTTTGTTTGGCACAAATAATCTTAGTAGGTTAAGGATCACTTCAAGATATCCATACTGTTTGAATTTGCTTCTACAAGTGTAAGAGAACCTGGGTAAAAATCTGGATATTTGTTTGGCACATTAGGAGCGATGGAAAGACTTTTTGAAGTAAAAAGGATAGAGGTCCAGGTAGCCAGCATTTTGCCACAGGCAACTGACATGTGTTGTCTTCCACAAAGCCCTTTGTTGCTCCTGATCTTGGGACACATCCCAACACAATAGATACATTTAAGGCCTGAGTTAGCAAAACCTAAATGAGCATGAAGGAGCGATATTAATATTTTGCCTTTCTAAATGAAAACAAATTGTGGCCATATCAACATTAAATCATTTAATCTTTTTGACAGAAACATCACAGATCACAATCATCTGAATCTACAGTGCAATTGTCAAGATCTGGTTTCATCCACTTCATTTATTTGTAATCTGTTTGCAGCAGCCAATAAAACTGTCTGTTAATTCACCATGCACCATTTCCAAAGAAATTCACAATGATTTTACACAATCAGGAGGACAGTTTAAGATAATGACTTAGTGTCAGCATGAGGATAGACTTTGTAGATAATGGGCACTTCCAATAAGAGTGCTTTTCACAGAGGGGGTTATCACCTATGATAAGTGCTTTTCACATACAGTACAAGTCCGTGGCATTGGCCCATGGACTGAGAGGTAGAACACTATTAATGCTCATTACTGGAAATAAATTAGCATGTAATATCATTATTTTATTAAATGATATTTTGGAGGTCCCAAAGTACAACAGTAGGTGTAATTGTGAATGAAAATGTTCTTAGCAGCATGATTTCATGGATTTATGTCAAGACATTTCAAATCTACACATTTGTAAACCCGATGTGTAGACTTTGCACTGCCTCGGTGATGTCAATATATTAAACAAAGTAATATTTTATGCTTGGGGTTGAATGTTTTTTTCCCACCCTATAGACAGACTACATCTGCAAATAGAGCTGTCATTGTTCCACACTCAGGATTTCAACTACAGGCTGGGGCAAAATGGAGCTAGACCCCCCATATTTCATTTCTCCCTCGCTGATAGCATTTATCAGCAGTGTCCTGATAAAAACAAAATATGCAACTGAAGCCCAAGCAAGGCTAAGCCGCCTAGGTGGACAGGATTACCTGGAGGCTTGCCAGGAACAGGCATCAGATTGTACTGTCATAAAGGGCCATTAGCCTCTTGGCAAACTGTACCTCAAGCCCAAAATGACAGAGCTTTTCAAGATGGACAGAGGGGAAAATATGAAACTTAAATTCATCATGACAGACATCTCGATGAATGAAACCTCCTGAAAAATTACTCTGTAAAACTGCAACCCAGAGAAATGACCTTTTTTTTTTTCTCTTTAATGTGTATTTTACACCTAGAAAGACTTTAATTGTTTCAGTATCTTTGATTACACGTATCTTTGTTTGGATTAATGAATATTCCCCATTCTGTACTGAATGCAGGTATTTATATTGTGTGGTGTGTTTCAACACACCACACAATGGAGCAGACTTACTGACTGGCAGGGATTAAATTTAATACAGGATCTTGACAGACATATCCTGGATGCATACCACTCTAGCCGCAGATTTCCTAAGGAGCAAAGTTTACATGTTCTTGTCTTGGATTTGCCTCGTAAATTGGTTAATGAAAGCCCCTTAATCTGTGATGATCACATTCTTGTATGTCTTTAGGCATTTCTTTAAGCTCATATATCCTGTTCATTTTCTTGTATTAATATTTCACAGCTTTAACAAATAAAAAAGCTCAACCAAAGCTGTGTTTTCATGTTTGAGTGGCACCACAGGAAGCCCCCATTTCAGAGAGGGGAAAATGACAATGTAAAACTCAATTGTTGGGAGGGGGGTGTCTAGACAAAGTGTCTGCAGGTACAGAAGGACTATGGCTGGATGGCCCAGCAGACAGTCGGCTGTATTCCCATGCACTGTCACTTTATCTGACATTTGGAAGGAGAGGTCTGGTCTGTTATCTTTGGGGGCTGATCTGGATTGCTTGAAGACACACACACACGAACACACACACACACACACACACACACACACACACACACACACACACACACACACACACACACACACACACACACACACACACACACACACATCTCAACCCATTTCCATCCATCCTCCTCTCACTTTGCACTGCCTCTAGGCCATGTCATGAGTAGAGCCTAGGTTCAGGCAGAAGCAGCGAGGGTGGAGGTGGTGTGTGGGGTAGACCGTTAGACTGGCCAGGCAGGCTTCAGCTGTAGTCTTCCTCTGTCTGCCCTGTCTGTCTCTTTCAGTGTACTTATGGCAGCTGCCGACCTGTCCTTTCCCAGAGGGCTTTGTGAAAGGACAGAAATATGAGCTGCTTCTCCTGCACAAGTTATGGTGGAGTCTGTCTGCAATGGCCATGTTGTATCTCCCCTGTATGTCCCCCCCGCCACCGTCTCCTCCACCTCCTCCCATTTTACCTAAGCAGAGACTCCAGGCGCCAGGCACAGTGTAACTGCAGTCTCAGGTATGCTGGCTGGATGTTACTGCCACTTCCCAGGGTGCACCTGAGACTGAAGTGACATGGGCACCGGGATCAGCTTCAGGGAAGGCAGCTCAAAGCAACACAGCCTATCATTCATAAATTTAATCCCCTATCCAAAGATATGAATGGGTTTGTTTGTTCTGTCGCATTTTATACTTTACTATCAAATAATTATTCTGTTGATTGTACTGATTTATAATTCTTTTTAAATGTGGATTGTGATAAATATTAACTTATACAATACTTCTAACTTTTGTCACAAGTATTGTTAGATTCACTGTGGAAGCATTTAGTAATCTAACAGCTATCCCATGCTATAGGTGCATTGTGATATTTAGCAATTCAAAGTGTTGACGAATCATTTTTTCAAGAAAATATTTACCCTCATTAGTGAGGATGTGGTGCTTTTCTTGGTCTTGTGTGACAACAAAGTGTAAATAAGTACATAATACTTTAATGATTAATTCAAATGAGAGTAGTAGTTTTACTCTTGGGAATATTACTGATTTCATCGTTATTTGTGAGTAGACAGGAACTTTACTAGAGGGTCTTTTATAGCTAAGCTCCACTTCTCTACCTGACAGGAAAACGGCCGTATAAACATAGTATCATTACTTCCTGTTCTTCCTCTATGTCTTCTTCGTCTTCCCTCAAAATGTTGTCATGTCTACAGGCTTACGATGATTACAAAATAATTTGAAAATAGAATAAGTATGTCGGGCTTAAGTTGAGGTTTGCTAAATCTGTCAACATGCGACAGCAGCAGAGCAATTTTCATTGTGGCACAAGTGGTTTTGTGGGAAACGTGCACTCTCATTTATCTAAAATACATCCTAAGTTGTGGCTGCCGCTTCATTATTTGCGCAGGCCATGAGGGTTACAATGTGCGTTGTTCCTAAATGAAAAGTGTTTGACTGACTTGTATGCATATGTTTTGAGGAAAGAAGACTGCACAAGACTTTTCTGGCGCTGTGTGTGAGTGGAAGAGATTTAATGTGGGTCTATGAGAGATAATTCAGAGTGACAGAGAGAAAGATGTTACTGTTTTCCCACAATAGTTTAATCCTTTTGATGTTGAACTATTGTTATTGAAAATGATTGAAGTTAACAGACATGTTTCAGTGTCCCTATAGCTTGCGAGACACACCATTGTTTGAGGTCTCTATGTGGGTTTAAAATTGTCTTTGTGTGAGAGGTAAAAAAAAAAATTAACTTAATTTTAAACTTCTATTCAAATTGCATACATTAAGAAAGTCTTTTTTTTTTTTTTTAGATTTGGAGAAAGCTTATGACAGGGGAAGGAACTGTACTGTATGAGGAAGTCTGGAGTGGCAGAGAAGTATGTTAGAGCGGTGCAGGACATGTATGAGGACTGTAAGACAGTGGTGAGGTGTGCTGTAGGTGTGACAGAGGAGTTCAAGGTGGAGGTGGGACTGCATCAGGGATCAGCTCTGAGCCCCTTCTTGTTCGCTATGGTGATGGACAGGCTGACAGACGAGGTGAGACAGGAATCTCCATGGACTATGATGTTTGCAGATGACATTGTGATCAGTAGTGAGAGTAGGGAACAGGTGGAGGAGAAGCTAGAGAGGTGGAGGTTTGTCTTGGAAAGGAGAGGAATGAAGGTTAGCCGCAGTAAGACAGAGTACATGTGTGTGGATGAGAGGGACCCAAGTGGAAGAGTGAGACATACGTGCACTTCGGGGGCACTGCAGAGCTACACGAAAGACAAACAACCTCTTGTGTTGGTGAGTCTCATGCACACACCAACACCTACCGACAATTTGGAACCGACCAATTCACTGGAAGTGCATGTTTTTTGGAGGTGGGAGGAAGCTGGAAAATCCGGAGAGAGCCCACGTGGACACAGGGAGAACATGCAAACTCAACACAGTAAAACTTCATAAAAATTAGGATCATTGGATCTTAATTTAGTCTTACATTTGCATGTAAGTCAAATCTTTTCACATCCCACTTCAAAGCGGTGATGTATTTCAATTGTCAGTGTTCGTGTGTTCGTCCATTCGTTCGTCTGTTAGTATGTCCACCAAATATTTTCACAACCATTGCAGATAGAAAGATGAAACAAAAAGCACATTGCTCGAGCTGCAAAGGAGATGAAAATGAGATGATGACCTTGAGAAAACTAGGTCAAGGTTGAATTTAAACTTTTGTACACTCGACCAGATAAAATAGAAATGCGAGGGAGAGGGCCAGTGTAAGTAAGACCATAGATCAAGGCTAGTGCTTTGATTGATGAGAGTAGGTCAGAACACTAGCTTTGATCTTTGACCTATGCAAATAGGTCAGGGAAAAATTTTGAATTCAGGGATGTCGCGGGATGTGCAGTCTGTGACTGCATTGGTTCTAGTTTTTGTTGCACTTACATTGAACCATAAAAGACAGAAGATTGCGCTACTGAAAAAATGATAAGTAGACGTCATTAATTCTTTCACAATTTAAGATTTTTAATTGATTAAATATGACTATATATGCATTGTATAACGGAAGAATGTAAGGCTCACACACTGAAAAGAAAAAGTAAGAAATGCATTTACACTTGCATTGACACAGGGTCACTTGCTTTTTTAAAATCTTATTAGGCAGTTTTTGTAGCATGAAGTGATGTTAATGTAGTAATTAGAGTACTGAAACGCCCTCCTTGAAAAGATGCGTATATTTCAATGTATTAATATACTGTATAAGTTAAGATAACTTTAATCCCAAAAGAAATTCTCATGTTAATCGTTGAATTCAGGGTTTTACCTCTCCACTGTGAGTTCCCATGCATGATAGCTGATGGAGAACGCATACCTTCAGATGGCTGCTAAACCATTCTTGGAGCCGCATCTTGATCCACATCTGCCTCAAACTCCAAACAGCTCTTGTTCAGTCCATTAACAACTAATTAAGATATTGCAATGTCAAGCAACCTGATGAGCGAGCACTTAGAGACCTCATCTCTTATCAGACACTCAGTACATACCACACATTCCATGATGTCACCATGATAATGTTGTTTTACTCAAATCAACAAGAAGAATTAAGTAATACTGTACTACATACAGCAAAACAATCCTAGCAACCTGCTATTTTATGTGCGTATCACCAATAGTTCATGAGTTATTGAAGATTATGATTATTATTGAGATTATGATCCAAATGGAACATCATGGGTTGTCCAGGCTTGAGTTTGTTTTTTTTTCTTTTCTTTTTTTAAATTTGACTGGGCCTGTTATTATTATTTCCCACCATGAAAAAAGTGTGTGTATAGTTATCATTTGCTAAAGGGTGTTTACATTTTTTTTGAGTCACCCTCAAAAAAACCCTGTATACACTATATTTACTACCGTATTTCTTCTACCATGCGCACGATCGCATATGCGCTTTCCTGCGCAGTTTGTACCTCACATATGCGCTATTCTGCGCAGCATGCACCCTTTTGAACCATTAGACGTCCCACAACTCCTGCGCGTGAGCCGTTCGTTAGCAAACAGCAACAGAGCGGCGTCGTAGCAAAATGTCAGAGAAGAAACAGACCGTGGACTTGGGCTTACTGGAGGAAGATGATGAGTTTGAAGAATTCCCCGCCGAAGGTAAATAATGGAGATGATATATGAAGATCTTCGTGCTCTTGTTTTCAATTTATGGTCGGTCTGTAAAGGTAATAACTTGTTTTAATCAGGGCCTCGCAGCAGTGACTCAGCTAGGTTAGCCACATAGCATCGCTAGCATTAGCTAGCAATCATACCACACAGACTATTCTAGAATTCTGTATTTACAATATTAAAGTTGAAGATGGTAGACTCACGGATAATTTAGGTCTTTTTTTAAGGTTCATACCGGATAACCCAGCGTTAGCTTTAATTGCTCGTGCAGCGTAAGTTGTATTTGGTTTGAATGAGGACAAACGGAGGTTAACAGTACTGTAACGCTAAACTCTCCCTATCCGCCATCAATATAAGATCTTATTTAAGCTGGGAAGTTTGGTGTTCAATCAACTACTTTTAATGTTTGGTAATGTAACATCGTTCATTCTGTAGACTGGACGGGGCTTGATGAGGATGAAGATGCTCATGTTTGGGAAGACAACTGGGACGATGACAACGTAGAGGATGATTTCTCAAATCAGCTGAGGTAATGTGAATTCCACTGAAGACATAACATCAACTACTGCTTTGTTTTCTTATAACAAGACGTTAACAGAGTTGTGAGTGGTTGCTAAAAGTGATTTATGGTTTGCAGTTGTTGAGGTCACATTTGCAAGCAATCATTTTGCCTAGACATTACATTCACACATAGCTTATTTGACACATACTAACTCATGTCAACAAACACCTGTAAATGCTTCCTTTAGTGATACTGCCCTCTAGTAATCTGTAAGGGGGTAATACACATAATGAGTGAAACATTAAGGTCCCACTTTAGGTCCTTTTACTTTGAAACAACAGCCACAATATTGAAAAACAATGACATTTGAGCATTTCTTCTCTGTAATGTATTTCAATGTGAAAAGTTGCACCAAATAATTTCAGTATCTAAAAGCTAAAGAAATACGGATATATCTGAAAAATCTGAAAAGATATCCAATATGGAAACGACAAAAGTATAATAATAATAAAAATAAATAAATAGAGCACAACTTGCTTGAGAAAGTCTGCTTGAGAAATTTATACATCTGCAAGATTATTCCTCCTCTTGACACAATGAGGAATGATGCTCATATTTTACCACGAGCTGGCCTCAGTCACTATATAACGAGTATGAAGCTGGTGTAGCCCAAAATAAACAATAGTTGTGATACACTCCCTCTGCAGACAAAGCCTACACGTCAGTCACCAGCAGCAAACTGTAAACGCTTAACTCAGCGTTCTACTATCATCAAACTGCATTATTTTACAGATAGTAAAGTAAAATAAGATTCATGGAGAATTAGAAACAAGTTAGTTACCTTTGTGTTAAGCAGCAAAGATGATTTATTTTATTAGACAGGTTTTGATTATTCAGCACGCACACATTGCAGTAGTAATCATAAAAAATTGAAATTTTGCTGTAAGGTCATAAAGATGCAACATCAAATTAGCATGCTACATATTGAATATTTTTCAATTCATGATGCCAAGATTACTGTTAGTTATTTTTGAGCTATTGTGCCGCTTCTTTTTAACTTCTTTTATGTTGTTAGCTGTTGTAATGGTGCGTGTATTTCACTGCTGAAATCATGTAACAAAAACATAAATCTAGAAAGCAGAGACAGTACAACCTCTGCCAACACCACAATGTTAGAAGTCTAATGCAAAACATACCAGTTAGAAAATCCAGTAGTAGCTCCTGCTCATGCGAAATGCCCCTTTTAATATGTTTTTATAATTTGTGTGCTCTAGGGTGGTATGTTAGCGCAGTGGGTAGTACTGTCACCTCATAGCAAGAATGTTCCATGTTCAAGTCCTTTCTGCACGGAGTATGTTCTCCTCGTGTCTGTGTGGGTTCTCTCTGGGTTCTCCGGCTTCTTCCCACCTCCAGAAACAGTCATTTCACATAAATTATTCGGTTCCAAAATTGTCCTTCGTTGTGAGTGTGTGAGTGAGTGTTAGTTCGCAGCCCCAAACGCGTCACCAGTGCATCGTGGAGCCACATGATAGACAAATAGCCACTGATAAACACACTCATACCTACGATCAATTTAGATTGATAATTTCACCTAAATCACATCTAGTTGGAGGTCAGAGGAAGTCGTACAAATTGTAGATAATCCACACAGACACAGGAACTGGACGTGGAATCTTCTTGCTGTGAGGCGACAATGCTGCCCAATGTGCTGACTGCTTTTGTGTCATCACACCAAATTTTTCACAATTAATGTGTAATATTGTTTGTATTATAATAAGAATAATGAATGAATGAATAAATAATGGTGACAGAAATTACCCAGAACAAAATGAAAAATTGCTGTTATTGTGTAATCTTACAATATGCATTTTCTCCTAGGTTATGTCACCATTTTATCCTCTGACAAAGAGCTGGACAATGTTTGTGATTGTGAATTGTTGCATCACTGAACCCAGAGCATGCACTGTGGTCATGTCACCATGACGACATCTCCTAACTCGTGCCAACTTCAGTAATACTATCTTGAAACCTACTTCCAGTATTTGTAATAAGTATTAATCATCAGTAGTTGGAACTGTCAACAAAAATTTCTCACTGTAGAAACTTAGTTCCAGATTTTCATTATGAATCCATTTGAATCACTTTGAATCTGTGTTCTCTCAACTAAGTCTTAGTCACCCAGTGCGTATTGCCACGTTTCAAATATATATCCAGTTGCAGGTAGTGGTAGTAACATCATGAGTTGTACTTCCCTGAGGATTCTTAATTTGATAGGCTAATTATTTTTTGCGACATTCACAAAATGTTATCCAAAAAGGATTATTTCATAATGTTGAACTGGAAGATACCATACTCCACATCTGTATCTGGATCCACCTCAAATTAAAGTCAGCACCTCTACTCAAGATACTGTTAAATTAAAATGGAAAATCTGTTAAAAGCAGATTGTGTTGCAAAAAAATAATCAAAAAAGACCAATATGATTCATGCCATTACCTCCAACTCTCATTGTTGGGGAAAATTATAAAGACAAATAGCTGCTATAAGTTCATCAGTGTTGTTGTTCACAGATTTATGCTGCACACATACTTGTTTTACACAGTAAAAGATTGGTCCCACTTTCAAGACTCACTCATAGTTATTGAATAATCAATAACTATTGGTAAATGAGTACTGGTCTTTTTTATTTGAGCGCACTTTAGATAGCAATATGTAATTTTTTCGTATTTAGACCAATTATAATAGCTTTGCCGTTAAGCTATTTTTGTAAAGGTATCATTATGTGAAAGGGCAAAGCTGCCCTATACATAATCATCAAATCCATAGTTGCATGCATTATGCAATACATTAATATATATTTTTCACTCCCGCCTCTAAATGGTTCTTTACAATCAATAGCAGAGGGTACTTATGCCTCAACCACCCACCTGTAATCATCTGCACTGACTTGATATTTCTATTTTCCTTTTCTTCCTTCCAGAGCCGAGCTGGAAAAACACGGTTACAAGATGGAGACATCATAACGGCAGAGACTTTCAGAATTCATTAAAATTGGATATTGACATGTACATTTAAGCACTGCTGGCTGACCTACAACAACCAACCAAGAAAGACGGATGTTCCTTTGTTTTGTATTGATGGAATTAAAATGTTTGGAAGAAAAACAGTTCCATTTGTGCTTTTTCACTGAACAATAATACTGCAGTCATTAGAAAATAAAGTTGTTGTTTACAGACTATGTTTGAGTTTATTCCACCTTTTACTATGGTTTTGGATCTTAGTAATATTTAGTCTGATGGCAGGTGCAGATCATCTAATCACAAGAAACAAATTCATTTTTCAGCAATTGTAGAGGCATTTCTAATTTTTAAACGGGTCAATTTATATTTGCATTCATACATTGAATTTATGCAACAAAAACATTGGATAAATATAGCTGATATCTCAATGTTTCATAACAAATTCAGTCTTTTTGTGTTTATGTAATATCTGGATGGTTTCCATTTTTATTCCATCTTTGGAGGAAGATGACTTGAGTTTGGCTGAAATGTTTACAAATGACTGTCTTTGTAAGAGCTGTTGATCTCTTCGGAGACTCCTGCCATGTCAACCCAATCTACCTGTAATGGATGGCTTGTTTTTGACCTTTGACACATTCTGCATTTATTTTGAGCTACATGAATTGTATTACTCAAGAAGGGCAAGGGGAGGTGGGGATGTACATAGGCAGTGGAAGTACACACAATGCAAACCATTTTGTTTGTGCTACACGCTACACACAGAGGCACTGTGCTGTATAACAGCTCCCTCGCAGCCCCACAGCTCTGGGCCGAGCCCTGAAGGAGAGATTATCCACTGCCGTGTTTGTCAGAGGCAGGGAGGGGGTCACAGCATGGGGCCTCCCAGCCTGCCTTGCCTGGACCTGCCCCTACTGCCAGCCAGGCCCTTCTCTTCCGCTTGGCGCAGCAGGGAATCTCGTACTGAACCAGAGGCCAATTTATCCTTGCCACACTCCCCTGACAAAATGATTTCTCTCTGTGTTTTGTCCGCTCTCAGTCCCAGGGTCCTAATGAGATGAAATGGATGCCAGTAAGACCAAGGCTGCAAGAGCAGCTTTCATCCTGACATTATCTTCTACCTCTTGAAGAGGAAAGTAACCTAAATTTACTCAGCTACAGCATTTGTGTTGATTTTTTTTTGTACATGAGTAAAAACTTTAACTTTTGCATGAAAATGTTTTTCAAACCACTAGATTTGATTTATGATGTGTCTTATCATTAGTTTTTTAATTACACTTGTTTCATTAAAAAAAAAATAAAACTGCCAAAATACCTAGCAAAATTTCAATTTTAAGAATTGCTTTGTTTCCAATTGCCGTTAATACATATCTGAAAAATATTACAAATGTTGGTGAGGACTAAAAATGTAAAAATGTTATCTGTTACAAAGTAAAGTTCATGCTTGAATTGAATTTTGGCCTCATTCAGAATATTCTTTCCACCACAGCCAGTGGGTGTCTATCCCTGCCATTTTATTTCCTCTTGGATGTGACTCATCAGCAGCATTTTCTGTTTATATTTGGAAAAAATCTGTTTGTTACTCTCAGATTTTGGCACTGAAGTCTGGAAAAGCTGTAAGTCGAAGCGTGTCAGCTCAGGTCAGGCGTTTAAATGCTGGCAACTGAAAGCATTCTGACAACCATCTGACAGTCTGGGTCTCTCAGGGAAATACAAAATCCACATTCACGACCAGTTATTATCTCAATCAGCTCCGTATACCCCAGCTCTCTGGTGTGTGCAGCTCGTATTACAATAGAAAGACAATGCTATTGTTGCTGCAGATATGTAAAATAACAAAGAATCTTCAAAAACAAATTTTGTGGGAAAGTGCAGCGAGCAATGTCTCATGTTCTTGAAAGTGGGATTCATACGTACTTGAAATGCTGATCTGTTTACAACCTTGACACTAAGGATCCTGGACCTGTTGATTATTCTGAGGGGTGTGAAGTCAGTGAAGTGAGAGAATTGGAAAGTGAGCAACAGAAGAAGATCTGCAACCATTTTGTTTGTGCTGGAAGCATGAGATGGGTCCTTTGTGTTTTTAATGGGCCCTCAATACTCAACACCACAGAGATTGACACTCTTTTTCTTCTTTGATGACATTTAATCAAAATGTATTTTTGCACAAGGCTTTTTGTTTGTCTTTGTAACCCATTTGTCTGAGAATGCTCGCAGTGTCTGGGACGGACGTAAAGATCCAAATAACTCATCTTAGTGCAAAAAACATTTGTTTGCATTTTTAAGTTTAAGAAATCCCCCCCTCACAAATGGACTTATTTAGTGGTGCAAAAGTTTACTTCTTTTAAACTTCTAGTAATGTTTGGATCACTCTTTGGGAAACATTGAGTGCTGCAAAATTTTGTTAACTGCTTCTCAAAGCCTTGCCTCTTGAAGAAGCATTTCCTTATTTGCAAATTGTTTTCCCTCAATTCTGAGACCACATGACATCATGCGAGAGAGCAGCCAATAGAACCGTGGCCAGGACAGTTTCAACACACTTCATGTTGTGAGATGGCAGATCCATTGTTCTCAAAGCACAAGCCTTGTGGGCGAGAGTCCCCGCTGCGTCTGCACTGAGGAAACATACCAGCCTCACTGCTTATATTTTCCTCTCCGTTCTGCAGACACTGGAGACTACTGTGACTGCTCCAGCTCGCTCCCCTACACTGCAGGCCCTGCTCTTCTCCCCTCGCCGCTGAGCCAAAGAGAAGATGAAGCTTCCCCTGCACAGCTAGGAAGCTTGCAGCTGCTACTATAATAGCTGTAATTGCTTGGTTCTTTTGTTGAGCTGAAATTAGCGGCGATGCTACAATACTACTACTAACCGCCCCCCCCCCCCCTCTAAAAAAACCTGATGGAAGATGGAAGGCAGAGTTAAAAAAAAAAAAAAAAGACTTGGCTCTGGGTGTGTTCACCAATGAGCCTGCCAACCCACTGCCAAACGGCCCACACCTGCATGCTCGCGCCCCCACTAAAGTAAACACAGATAATAAGGTATAATTACTTTAGAAATAATAATGAGGAGCAACCCTTCAGACCCCCTTAGTCCTGGTGACAAAGGGCTGCCTGTTTATTGTAGGGGGTGAAGCAGCCCCCAAAGGACGCTGGCGAATGCCCGATCAAAAACCTGAGGGTCCTGTAAGAGACAGCCATCAACGTCAAGGAGGACTTTGGCTTTTATGCCACGTCTAGCCTAACTGCCTCAATTAACCAGGATGGACTGACCACAGGCTTATTTTCTCACTGCATTCATTTTCATCAAAACAAAATTGTGTTATATGATTCTTTTAATCCTCTTTCTATGGGATCAGAAGGAAAAAAATGAATACGTACCATCAAATAATATTAGAATAGTATTTTCTATGTAAAATATGGATCATGACTCATATTACCTGTGAATGTGAAGTATGAGTAAGACAAAGAAGTGAAATGTGAGCATAACATTTATGCTAATATGCAAAAAATGTGAATTATGCAGTGAATGCCACAACAAAGGACCAATTCTCATAGAGAGAAAGTAATAATGCATTTATAAGGTACAATAGATATTTTCCTAAAACAGATGAAATAGATATGATAGCGTTTAAAATAGAGCCAGAATATAATGTAAAACATGCAGCGCAGAGTAATACAGAATTTTTTCTGTTTCTGAGAAATATTTATATAAAGCTTTATAGAGAGTTACCCTAGCCTAGCTTAGTTTAGCATAAAGAAAAGAAATAGATAAAAATATAGTAACTAGCTATTTTTTTGTGACAGTTGATAAAGCGGTTTTAACGATGGATGGATGGATGGATGGATTTATTTTTTTTTACATTTGATGGAAACAGCTTGTTGTTGACAATTTTTTTCTTAATGTGATGATAAAAAAAAATGTGTTAGTGGCAGCATTGACTAAAATCTAAAAAGATTAGATGATACAAGTCTATTTTTAGATTGTCTAAATATAGCTTTAACTGCCTTCCTACAAATTTTTACTATTAATTAGTTTGTAGACATGGCTGCAGTGCAGACCCAACTCTATAACTGCAGATTCAGCACACATAGTTCCAATCTTAAACCACTAAAAAGCATAATTGCCAGTCATCTCAAAAATAGCACAAATTGAGACAACTATTTCATCTTAAGAAATCTAAAGAAGTCTCGACTTTGAAAGTACAGTGAGTATCAATAACAACACTTTGACCAGACTTTCAAAGTTGTTGTCATGTGGAACTTAAAAAGCCATGAAAATACCTAGTTACACATACAGCTAACAGATACAATATCTGGGTTATATTTCACGCTTCGCTCCAAAACCTCTGAGAGTTTTTATGAGAATCATTACAGCTCAATTGAAAATGGGGATAAACTCATTGGAGCATGTGAACATGACACTGCTAGTCGAGACGGTACGGGATCAGACCACCGCTTCACTGTCACTTAAACACATCCAGATTTTAAAACGATCTGACATGTTGGCATACAGAAAAAACGGATGGGTATGTTTCAGTTTAACGCTATCCCTGGTGGTTGAATCACTATGAAAACACAGGACTGGTTTGATGTCAGGACAGATTATGAGTGCTTTGTTTCAGCGGTGCAGTTTATGACAAGATCCATCTCGTAGGCATTCAACAGATATAAGCCTCACGGTGTGTGTGATTTCACAAACATTAAAAAGAGTGCAGAGAATGAGTGTGGTCTAAAATCCACGCATAGTCAAAGTAGATCACTTTGACTCAAGGCAAGAAGGTTCTGAGTTCAAATCTGGACCTGGGACTTTTTCTGAGGAATTTGTTCTTCGTCTTCCAGCATGTCCACATGCATTTATGTAGCGAACCGGTTATTCTAAGGCGTTCATGAATAACAGTGAAAACTGATAGTTGTTTTATTCTTGGTGATAAGCCGGTGACCTATCCGGGGTGTCCCCTGCCTGTCTCCTCTGTCTGCTGGCACCAGGCTCCAGCCCAGCGTGATCCTGCAAGGATTAGCGGTTGTAGAAAAGAGATTGAAAGTCACAACCAGGAAGGAAAGGAAAGACAATTTAAAACAATGATAAAACAGTAATAAACTTCAGACACTATAGCCCGCTATACTGATATCACTTTTACACACCTCAGTCTGACTGAGAGGCAAAACCTCCTGCAACATCCTACGTTTTACAGGAACCCTGAAACCAGGAGTGGAACTATTATCTTTTTAAATGTTTCATGTTTCATGACATGAATGTGTCAACTTCTGATGCCTATGGAAACACAGAAATGTAAACTAAATAAATACATAAAATAAATGTGTTACAGGTTTGTAACACAGAGAAAATTGCTTCACTTACAGTGAACTTCTTGTCAGTTCCTAGGAGGTTTTTGGACGATCTGTTTTTAACATTCATTAACTTTCCTGTTCCTTAACGTGTGACAGCCTGTAGAAAGAAAACTATTTCTTTTTAAATTTATTTGTATGGGCAGCATGTCTTCCCACAGTTTTGGTAGCTGCTTTTTGTTGCCTTTGACTCTGATCCCTAAGTCATATTCTAGTACTTAGGTAAAATTAGCTGAGGAAGAAATGAGAATATAATACTGAGAGTTTTCCTGTAGCTTTGATTCTTGAGTGAAGTATCAAAATGAATTCTGGTTTTGTATTGCAGCATTTATTTCGGAGTCTACGATCAACAAGCAACATAAAACATAAAATTCTAATCTTCCAAACTTCAACAAATTTCTTAAAATCAACTGCTTTTCAGTAATTGCTCTTTAAAAAATGTACATAAAATCCTTTAAAAATGACATTACTTATTTCCAGGCCAATTATAATCTACTTCTGTCTAAACTGAGAAATAACAAAAATAACATGCATCGCTGAAGTAAATCACCGAGAAAATGTTTTGCATTTATTTAACACAAATCTTAGAGTCCAGTAGTTTTATCAACACAAAAGGGGGATAATAACTGCAGTGATTAAGAGTTTAACGTAAAGTGAGCCAGTGTGCGTGACTCATCCTCATGCCATCATTAAACCACAGTGTGCATCCAAGCCAAACAGTCCTGCAAGGATGGCAACGTGTTTTTAACGGTGACGTCTGCGCCAAGAACAACCCCTGCTGCGCTTCCTTCCTGAACAACCAAAACCTGGCAATTAGGGAATTTGTTTTCTATTTTTATTCCCAGATTTTACCCCCATCCCTCCATGAGACCTCCGGGGCTTCAACACACGAGACCAGCAGTCCACCTGTCCTGCTGCACTTGAAAGCATTGGACGGCAAAGGAAGATAAATTAACAGGGGGGACAATTTAGACACCGGAGTGGCTTTTTCCGCCAGAGCAATAAAGCACACTTGATGTTATTATCATCTTTGGTGAATTATCAGGCCTCTGATTATTGTAATTAATCAATCATCCGGCTCACTCATGCAATCCCATGAAACGCAGCACCGCTGTAGATCAACCTGAGCAGCGTTGACCTCAATTCGAAGCAACAGCTCCTGCTTCTTTCAGACGGATCGATTAATTCAGTGCGGTTAATTACATGTGGCGGTATCTGAATCACGCCTGCACAAAGCAGGGAAACATTTTGCAGGAAGAAGTCCATCAAAGACCTTTAACATTTCACAATCCTATTCAAGTGAACATAAAAAAGGTTGCATGCAGGACAAATCATGCCTTCAGCAGGCATCAATCATTTTCACCGCATTCAACCAAAAAATCTCACCACTCCACTGTGTGGCAGAGCTCAAAACAATTGCATGTGTTTAAAAAGAGACTTCAATGACAGACAAACTCATAAAATAGGACATAACATTCTCTCATGCTCTCATACTGTCGAGGGCTTTCATCACTTTCTCGCTCTCTTTGTCTCTCTCACACACGCACATCTACAAGACTGGGTGGGAGGCCTTTTTGGGCCGGCCTCAGCCAACTGGTCCCAGTCCCAACAAGGAAACAATTAATCATGTGTGAGCGTCTGTCTGAGTGTCTGCTCTCTGGACAACAACAACACTCAGCCATCTATCTCCCCTCCAGGCAAAGACAGCCGAGCCAGCACACCACGCAGGCATGCACTCTCTCATCCTCTCACACACGCACTCACACGCACTTACTCACTCACAGATGTGGAGGAACAATAAAAAAAAACGCACACATTTCCAAATAGTCGAATGTACGAGAAAGGTACGCATGCATGAATAAACACTTGAATAACACTGGGTCATGGTCGGCAGCAGATGTGAACGACTTTTTTTAGGGGGGGCGGGCGGCAAACACACATGGACGTGTGGGTGTGCACGCACGTGCGAGCACACACACACACACACACACACACACACACACACACACACACACACACACACACACATTTTAAGGTGCTTGCTGTTTTGTCATCCTAATCACATTGGTGTCAACACTTCCTAATGCCCGTGATGACATATGGGCTACATGTTCCTGGCTTACTACAAATCCCAGTGATCAAAGACAGACGAAAACAACTCAGTTTTCTCCCATAATTAATTTGACTCTGATACCTTTTACCATGACTGCCTTTGATGCTTCAGTCCATGTTTGCCGCTTCTTACCCCAAAACAGAATGGAAATGTCTGAGGTATTTTTCTTTTACTCTTCTGCAATGAGGAAGCAAAGTTGAGTTGACAGTCATTTCGTTTCAGGAAATTTAGTCCTCCCTAATTTAACTCTTGGTCTTCCGACATGGCAAGGCAGGTTAGGAGTGAGCTAAAACAGGCAAGACGTAGTGAAATGAAATCGGAAATTCGTCGTTTATTCCCCCATTGCTGCATCTAGTTCAGACAGGGTGTGGTTTGTGTGCGTGTCTGTGTGAGTGCGTGTTCATCTGATGCTGGTTGCTAAGTGTGTACTTGCATGAATTGGGGGGTAAGCGGGCATGATGTGTACGTGTTAGGTGCATGTCCAACTTGGCAATAAAAGACCCTTAAACCTCAAGTGGAGCAAACAAAGGGGCCAATGTGTGTTTCAGGATGGGGCATCTGGATGGCATCAGGAGAGCCTGGCAGATTGGTAGTGACACAGGTTACTCCTGAGGTCCCTGGTGAGAGGCGCATAGCTGCAGTCTGCAGTGGAAACCCAGCTTTGAAGCACCACTGAAGAACGCATCTGCATTCCAATGTTTTCGTGAAGCCAGTTTTACTTTTTTTTTTTTTTTTTTTTCATTACACCACCCACCTCTGGTTGAGGATTGGGTTACCCTTTGCAGGTGGACCGCTGGTAAGAGCTAGTTTTGAAACGAAAACCTAGTGAAAATTAGTTCAGAGTCAGGATATTCATAAACAGATCATTTTTCATTCCCGTTGGTGAATGAAAAGCTCCTGATACACAATGCTGTATATGAATATTTATATTTGATGCATAACTCAGTGACTGAATCAATCAATACATCAACTTTTATTTGTATAGCACTTAATCACATCAGCAGACATTTCAAAGTGTGTTTACAGAAAGAGAACTCCAATAGAAACCTCCGGAGCAAGCTTAAGCGACAGCGACAGGAAAAAAAACTCCCTGGTTGAGGAAGAAACTCCAAGCAGGACCCGAACTCTGGAGGGTGGCCATCCACCTTGACTGGTTGGGTGGAAAAGAAATACAATTGAAATAGAAATGCAAGCATTATTGCAAAGAACACTCTTGACATTCATGTCACCCAGCCACGAATTATATATGAATCTGATTTAGGACCACATACATTAAGGGACTGAGCTCTAATTTGACAAAATCAAATGTTCACATTTGCACCAGAAATACAGATGTCTGTCATATTAAAGCAAAATTAAATTGCATGAATGTAGCCAATGCATCTGCTGACTGACGATTCATATTATCTTACAGATTTTAGGGCACCATTCATCTTCTCTTCAAACTTTCAGCAAGTTCTCCAGTCTCCCTGAGACAAGTACAATTCCTTTTCTAATGGTGAGCACGAGTAGAATGACAGCTTACAGCATCTTGCATCAAATGGCCTGTCACCATCAACAGCTATCCCACATTTACAAATATCCTTCTAAAACATTTAATCGCACGCTTTATGTTACATTCTAAAACTTCCTGCTCCAAGTTGAACTTCAATTAAGTCATTTGAAAAAATCCGACCGTCACTCCCTCCTTTTCCCTCAATCCAGGTGGCAGCTTGACAGGAAGAGGAACAGGAAAGGATTTAAAGATTTTCTGCTGCTCTTGTTCTTCTTCAAAGACGAATGCCCCTCTGATAATTTCCCACAATTCTTCTTGCGTGGAGGCCTCTGTGATCAGTGGTTATGAGAAAGCGCAGGAATCTGACAGATAACTGCCTCAACCTGGAGCAGAAATAAATAGGTATACCTCCTTTTTCTGTCTAGCATCTACTCCCCCCCCACCTTCGTCTCCCCTCCGCCTGCTCGTTCTGCATTTTCAGGAAGCATCTGGGTTCATTTATCCCAGGCTGGAGGACCTCTGTGCCCTCTCAGGTTGCAGGGTCTGAACGTGCTTGAGTGTGACTCCTTGTTGTTGAGGAGAAGAGGAGCACAAGCCTCCCTGCTAGCTCGTCTGGACCATCTCAAAGCTCCCATCAACCCCATTCCCTTATTCGCCCCAGGGCCCATCCCTGCTGCCCCGAAGCATGGTTAATGTAGAGCTTCATCTGAACTGAAAGATGCTAAACAGAGTCATCCAGAAGCTACGGTGCAGACAGCCTGATTTGAGATTGAAGAGAGTTTCATGTCAGGTAAAAAGAGAGATTCTGCAGTGGAAATGAATCTGTTGGGCACTTGAGTGCTAACTGTATACATCTGACATGTTTCTGAATTAGCACAATTAGACCGGAGGATGTGCACTATAGCCATTATGCATGTGCAGGAAATGCACTCCCACTTCTGAAGACCACAGGTGAAGAGACTGAAAGGAGCGTCCAGCCCCTTTGTTTGATTTAATCTACCGTCCGCCCTACACCAAAACGTCAGTCCGGGTTATCAGGCCACACGGATAAATGGAAGCAAAGTGAGTCTGGCTGGTTATTTTAAGTCTGTGAGAAGTTGTTCAAACACCCAGTTATTATGGTGTAAACAAAGGCTGCTTGTCACAAGTTATTACAGATATGGTGTTTACAAGAATGCCACTTTAATGCAGTGCATGTTGCGTATGATGATTAAGGATGGTTCTTTGACAACTGACCGATTGGACGAATGAAAGTGGATCACAAGATGGCATTATTTTGTGTTTGGACAGACAGCAGAGATCATGCGAAAACAGGGAACTCTATTATTTTGTAAATGCGCTGCCTATAAGAAAGGACATAATGGATTTCACGTATCACCGCAAACAGTGGTTTTCTTATGGAAGAGGTAGTTGATGATAAAGAACAACGAAAAGGAGACCTGCCAACCTCAAGAAAATATTTTGAGTAGCACAATAGTGTAATTGTAAGGCAGAGTGCACAAGCAATCATTATCCGACTCATAGGGACATTGACATATTCAACATATAAATACAATCATAATATTCTGCGGTGAACTGTCTCGATTATAGGAGATATTAACATGTTTGTGGGCATGTGTCAATGATAGCAGCCAGAAACAGAATGTCCTGCAATGCACCAGGTTATATTAAAACATACCGTGATAACCTCCGGCTTCAGTCCACCTGCCAACTGTGGTTTCACAATGGATATCCCCTTATTTATATTTTTACACCCTAAAACTTTTCAGCGAATGACATTCAGTTATGTAATGAAAATGGAAATTATATATTTCGTATATTATAACGTGTGCCGGTGTTATTTATCAATCAAAAACCTAAATGGCTGTCAAGAAGAAGAAGAATCCACCTTAATTTGTTCCCTGTCAGGTAAATTATTTTTCATACACATACAGTAGGTACACACACACACACACACACACACACACACACACACACACACACACACACACACACACACACACACACACACACACACACACACACACACACACACAAGGGGCCATGCAGATAGTGATGAGAGCTAGAGCTCCCTCATGATGCGCCCCAATGAACAACTTATAAGGGATGGTGCCTTGCTCATGTGCACCTCTGCAGTGCTCAGGAGGTGAACTGGCACCTATTCATTGCCAGTTTTTGGTCCAAGTGGGCCTTGAGCCGGCCCCCCTCCGATCTCTAACTCAAGACCGACTTTATTCCTGCAGCTCATGTTCTCACTGGTGACTGTTGGCCCAGACATGGTTGTGGGCTTTTGCAGCTGTAGTAAATATAAATGTACAGTGAAAATTTATATTGAATCATTTTCAACATATTGACAATATAACTCAGTGTGTTACATATGACGCAATGGTGGGCAAACATTAAATACATGTTAAATATTTAGGTTATCAGATCTGCACTAATATCATTCAACTAAAATCGCAATTTGATTTTATAAATGTAATTTATTAATGCATGTTTATTACTATTAATGATAAGGAATTTCTTTGTGGGAAATATGTGTTAACTTTTTTAACAACTCATTAACTGCAGGATAGAGTGAGTAAATGTATTATATGGTACAAAATTATTTCAGTGCTACTTCTCACTGACCCAAGTTCCATGGAAACCTTATTTCACCATTAATATCTTCCTGAGTTGTGTCCATACTTTAATCCTTTTTTTTCTCTTTCTGTCTCATCCCTAAAGAGTGGCATCAGAAACAGAGAGACTGACTTTGATGCGAAAATTTCGGAATTGTGAAAAATAGGACAAAGCCATTGTCACGAGTGTCTATTTTTTTTTCTTAGGTCAAAAACTTGAATCTCATTACCATTTCATGAACGTATCTTTGGGAATCCATTAGGCATTGCCTGCTTAAAACTGCAATGAGGTTTCACATTCAAGCAGAAAAAAAAGAAAGAAGGGAGAATGTGAGTAAAACCTCAACACGAACATAGCTGTGAAGCTGCTTTTGCTTTCAGTCCACTTAAGACGAGGCAGAAAGATGTGACTGACTGACAGATGATTGTAATAAAAGTAAGAACAAACTGGCTATTTTACTGCGGTAGGGCTATTTGAGAAGGGATTATTAACTTGTCAGCATTTCAACGGAGACACAACTTTTTCTCCTCTAAAATACATCCCCATGCCTCTGTTACTTTTATTAGAAAGTCTTTAAACCTTTTGACCCTGAGGGCCTCCGTTATTGGCTGTTAATAGGGACGTGGTGGTCAGTGGGGAGACCCTAAGTGCCCTATTAATCATTTGTTTAGGGCTCAGGCCTATTTTGGAAGATCTGTGTTTAGTGTGGGGTAAAAATAGGAGGAGGCAGATTGAGACAGCTGTCCGCCACTCATCGCTCAATCTGTCAGGACACGTGGGCCCTCGGGGATGCCGGCAGGAGACCCCTGAAGCCACTGAAGTTCAAAGGTTGCGAGGTTTATCATTATTATTCACTTACTCTGTGGCACTTGTTGGACCCACTGCTGCACAGATGCTAAAAATAGATCCTGAACGGCTTTTTTCTACTGACGGTGATTCCTAAACTTCTATATATAAACAGTCAAAGCTACTAGAAACTGTAGCTTACATGTCTCAAGTAAATTTTGCAGGTCATGAATAATGCATGAGCAAAAGCAAATTCTACCACATGCTTACTGCACCAAATGCCACAAGTAAGTGAGTTGTTTGCTGGTGGATCGACAGTGATGGGAAATGAAATGTCAAGGGTTCAAATCATTAATCTTGTCAAATATTGTCATATGACAAGGGAAAATACAGGTGTGGAGATTGTATCGGCTGATAAAACATTACTTACAGCCATTTTTCCAATGAGCAATGAACTCAGTGCTGTCAATATTTGGAAGGGATGAGAGGTATGCCCTGGCGAAGGCCATTTTGCAAGGAGCAGAGAGCCTGCTGGGAAAAATACAGTGGTTCATGCTGGGTCTCCGGGAAGCTGAAAAGCCACCAGCAAAAAGCCATGAATTATTTTGAGCACAAAATACATTTTCTTTGAAGACTGTCGGGCCATTAGAGCCCTTTTGCTCCCTTTTAAATTGTTTTTATGCTGTGAGTAATGTTAACCTTTGCTTTTGTAGTCATGAAATTCTCTCAGCACCTTTTTCACTCCTGGCACAAAGCACAGATGGGCTGGGAAAGCAGGAAATAAAGTAAAGGAACCATTTACTTTGAGGAAAGACTAGGCTTGTAGAAGGAACTATGGCTTTTAGAAACCCACACAGTTATTTCTGTGTTGTCATGTGTAATATAAAATAAAGCTAGGAGTGAATGTTGCAGCAGAAACTTTTAAGTACTTTGCTGCGACACAAGGCCAAAAATCATAACAAAGCAACACCACAAGAAGTACAATTAAATGCTGTAACACGTTCACGATTTGGCATTATAGTGGAGTTCCTCAAAATGAAGTGGTGCAGTTGTTTACATGATCACTGAGGGTGGAAGACATGAGCTTACAGGCCTCTGGGTACAAGACTATAATAGAGCCCCATCTCTTTCTAACAGAGCAACCTTCCACATCCTTAGTGGGTACTTGCATGTTTTTCTGTGGTGTTTGATGGGTTAAAATTTAACTTGAAAAAATTTGATGTTGGTTAAAACATTTCTTGAAGATTCTGCCACCACATCTGACTCCTCTTCATGGACACAAAATGCTCTTTATTGATTTTAATGTTGTCTTACTGTAGCTTAACTGTGTAGTTGTGTTTAGGGAGGATGATCAAATGTTATTACAGCACAAAGCCTGGTATAAACCAATGCTCCATATATCGAATACCACAGATTTAGAAGATCGAAAATGGCTCTTTGGTGGGGGAGCGATATGTATTAGGTCAAAGGGGTGGAGGCACGGCATTGCTAATGATATGTAGCTAATCTCCATGGTTGTGCATTATCAGTGATGAGGATGTGTGGTCAGATGGCTTCTTCCCTCCCCAGCCTGAGGACAGGGGTACTCAATTAAAATGGCAACAGGTCCAGTGTCAACCTTCAAAACATTCATTCCACTCTTCACCTCTAAATTTGCATTAAAGTCACTTTCAGTCCATTAAATTTATAACAACCTTAAAGGGAAACTGAATAAAGCATTCATTTCTTTCATCTAAATTGTGTTTAGCAATCACAAAATAGATTACATATCCTAAATTACGTGAGTTGTCTATTCTTCCAATATTCTGGTACTTGCAGAGCAATAAACTCAATCTGTAGAGATCCACTCTGCCCACTTTTAGATCTGTTTAGCCTCCTGTGAAAATGTGGTGACATTTCTGACCAGAAAAGGATTCTGAATCAGAGGAAGGAGCTGAGCTCCGAAGCTCAACTTGTCAAAAGAATCCCAAGAGTTTCCCATCATATAGGAACTCGGTGTGAGAGGAACCATTTCTCTCATCCTGAATTTGTTTCATGATGAGAAACAAATTCAGAAGAGCTTGAAGAGCTACTTTTAACATATCCGTAGTAGTGAAACTCAAATGTGAGTTTTTACTTAAGAGTTTTGCTGTTATAAAAGAGAGTAGTGAAGCCCCCAGGTGAGCTTTCTGTATCAGCTTCTTTTTTTATAGCCTGGTACCTTTGAGGATGTCATCATGTGACCTTAAGACTGAAAGTAAGTTCCACAAAGAGATGTGATCAAAAGCTGTAATAAAAAGTCAATGTGTGAGCCTTGAGCTTACAGTCTAAGATGCATGTTTCAAAGAGTGAATCTTTTGCTCCAAATTATGTGGGGTTTTTTTTTCCTAATCTTTCTCTTTTGTTGAGGATTCCTGGATATTTTTAAGTCTCCAACCCCTAAAAGCATTCAGATAAAAGAATCTCAGCCACTGCCTCAAAAGGCAGTCAATGCAAACTGAGTCATTGTGTTTGATCACTTGTGTATGAAAATTGCACTCATAAAATGTTCACTTATTGTCTTGCAGGCAGGTCTACCTCAGACGACTGATGGCGTAGGTTTGAAAGCCAGTTTTGAAAAGACAGGATTTCACCTTCATATTATTTGTTTTCCTCTTTCTTTTTGTGTTTGTGGCTCATCGGCCGATTTACATGTGTCTTCTTGATCAAATTCTAAAGCTCAGCATGCGGCCTGGTGTCTCCAATCTTGTTTTCCTTCTCCCAGTACACCAGCATCAGGAGGAAGGACAAGTGTTTGCTGTTGTTGCAGGACTTTGTGAGATTTTTCCTCCGTACTCACACAGACATGGGATAAGTGACGAATCAGAAAAGAAAGAGCGGTTATTCCTTTGGTCATTTTCTTTTAGTTGAATCAAAATTTCACATAAGTCAAAGGGATTACTTAAAGTATGACTGCTAATAATTTCTGACTCAAAACTCCATGGATAGAGGATAAATAAATGTGCTATGTCATATGTTTCTACCAAAATGACAAAAAGTGACACCCATAGAGACTCACAGTTGCTTTTTTGCAAATACTGTATCTCATTGTGAAATTTTGCTGAACCCCCCCTCCCCCCCTTCATTATTATTGAGCCAACTGTCTGTTGTAAGCCTATGAAAGACTCTTATCAAAGCCATCAGTACATATATTATGTATCCCTTTAATCTTGTGTGATTACCCTTCTAATGTTATTTTGCATTTTATAAACAAACCTATGTCTGAATCCTCTGGTGTAAAAAATCCGCAGAGGGATGTTCACACTTGAATTTTATACATCAAACCAGAGAAAGGCCCCTTTTCAGGTGTTTCCTTCTTTGTAGATAAACCCCCAATTTCACACTTACTCTTCCCCCCAACCCCATTACCCCTTTTTACATTAATATGTATGTATTTAATGATACATAATGATGGGTAATAAAATGTTAGGGTAAGTAAAAAAAAAAAAAAAAAAGATATTAAAAAAAAAACACATCACCATGGTAACCACCTAGGAATCTACACACAGGAAAGAGCACATGGCTGTGTAGTTTGATGTTATTACATCTGCTGTGTGTGTGTGTGTGTGTGTGTGTGTGTGTGTGTGTGTGTGTGTGTGTGTGTGTGCATCTATGTGTGTGTGACTGTATGTCTGTGTATGTGTGTATATAGACTGTGAGATGGATAAGAGAGAGCAAAGCAGTCACATGTGCACGAAAACGCAGCCGTGGAAAAACACACACATGCACTGTAATTGCCCGTGTTATTCAGGAGCACTCTGCTGCATTGTGCAGCTTTGGTGCAGGATAAATGGTGGCCGTGGCATCAGGGTAAATCTATTAGGAACCCATGGCCCAGGCTTTGTATCTAAACCTCGTTTTGGTTTTGCGGAGGGGAATGGAAATGATATGGGGGCAAAATGGGTGGTGTTGGTGGTGGTGGGGAGTCTGTTTAGACCTTAGTTTGGACATGATTTTTATTTTATTTTTTTCACGCGTTGACACAATAAAGACCTTATCATACTCATACTTTGCGACATGTTATTTTGCTCCATAATGTTGATAGATAAATGATTTGATGAAACAGTGGCTAGATGATTACTCTGCCGACCCGGGTCTCATCAACAACAACAACAACAACGAAAAAAGAAATGGATACAGAACAGGAGAGACAAAAGCAGCATCATCACCGTCCGCCGTGGCTGGAAACGCAAATGCATTGTGTTTCTAGTGCTCATCTCTGCACATCTTTAGGAAAAGAGTGGGCTCAAGCCAAAACAAGTCATTTTCCTGGCTTTATTTTCATTCAACTTGCCTGATCTCATGCAAATGTGTTTGCGAACAATAAGTTTCGGATGGTATATGAGTGCAGTATATTTGAAGTTGGTGCGCCTGCTGATGCTTCCTCCAGGTAGGATTCCATTTCAACAAGACGAGTCAAAGGTAAATAGATTTAGCGGGGGGTCTGACGGCAGGCGGTGTGCTCTCCTGTGTTTCTGTTGTAGTTTATCTGTGTGTCTGAGAGACATTTTATTTAGATGTCGCATGTTTGTGTGAATGCATTTCTCTGTTTCCCCTTCTGTGGTTGTGTAAACCAGGATCTCCAAATATAAATCCATCTGTTATGTGAAAATGACTTTTCTCCTAACTCTCACAGCTGGATGGATGGATGGATGGATGGATGGATGGATGGATGGATGGATGGATGGATGGATGGATGGATGGATGGATGGATGGATATTCCTGTTTTCTGTTCTTGCATACAGAACTTTTATTTTACTGTATTTTATTCGCTCTTCACCTCCTTTGCATTCCTCAGCTCTCATCCCCATCTTTCTTCACACTCTCTCACACTCCATGCTGCACGCTTAGCTCATTCCATTTACTTTTGGCTATCTGTGACTCCCTGGTTCTCTGCCTGTGATATTTGATAGAAGCATCTGTTCAGGTGTGAAAAAACACATAGACTCTTTAAAAAAAAGTGGGGGGGGGAGAAACTATGTTAAGGGATCGTGCTGGGAAAATAGCTGTCTGCCAGCTGCTGCGGGCATTCTGGACTTAGACGGGTGGGTGTCCACTCTTAAAAAACCGAAAAACAGACTGGCAGCTACCTCTCACCTGGGTGTGTGTGTGTCTGTTTTTGGGGTGTGTCCGCATGGATGTGTGTGTATGCACACACGCTTTTGGTGGGTGGAAGGCTGTCAGTAACAATGGCATGATGCCAGGGAGAGGGGATTATTGCGGCCCCCTAGGCCCCTCTCTCCTACAACTATCTACGAAGGAGAGCTGTCTTTCTATCAGCCAAGCCTAACCAACACCCTGCATTTATGTCAGCCTGGTTTTCAGCTCAGGCAGAGAGTATTTAGATGCCCGCTGAAAGCAGACAGAAATAAAAGCCAGGAGCTGAAGATAAGAAGAAAACAAACAAAAAGTTAGTTTTATTCCATACGGACGTATTTGAACGGTTAAAAACAAACACATTCTTCTGTCATCTGTTGAAGGACATGCAAGTCTCTCGTCATGGAAATGCCTGCCACTTAACAAAATCCCATGGAGTAACATTAAGCACACAGACCACTGCTGCGATGCCACACTATAGTATCGCATTAGCAGCGTCTCCAGAGTTCATCCTGAGCATGCATGCATCGAGCAGCGCTGGACACATGCCACAGCAGTTGATGGTTGGAAGATGCTGCTGGTTGATTTGATTATTGAATGTCTTGTTGGGGTTGTGTCTGCATTGCAAAACCGATGGCTTCCCACTCTTGTGGTAAGCATTTTGCAGCCGTCATGGCGCTACTAATCAACCATCATAAGCTTCATCCCCAGCTATGGAGTTGCGTGTAAATGCTTACAAGTTTGAGGAATGTTTCTCGTATATGCTATGGAGATGCCCCCTGGATCTTGTCTGGACTCCCAGGTCTAAACTATGGTCCAATCCCTTCATGATCAACAACCCTCTCAGTTACACTAATATGCTGATTATCCATGTCTGGGAAAACACAGACAGGATGACTGCAGTGCATGTAAACTGATGCACGTGATAAAAAGAGATCTGGCTCTTTCCTTTGGCTCAGTCTGGGAACAGTTTCTGCTTTCGGAGTCTCCTGTACCTGCCTTGTTCCTTCATTGGCCACAGAATGTGTCATAAAAGAATGATCTTTGTTGGCCACTGGTAATAATCCACCCGCATCAGCAGCCATGGTATCGGCTTTGTGTTCAACAATGGATCTACAGTCACAGCAAAGTGCTTTTGAGCTCCATTGTGCTGACCAGCAATCAGTAGGGCACAATTCTTAAAAAAACCCATCAACTTAATTTATGAAACAAAAGCAGCTGATCTGATTTAATTCTTTCATTCTTTCTCCAAAAGTCTCGTAGTTCCTCTGTAGCTCTGCAACACAAATACGTCTTGTTGTTATATTACAAAGGAGTATATATGAGTTTTGAATCTTTTTTCTGTTGACTCTTTTGTTGTCACGGGTGGCTGATGGAAAGAATCATATATTCTGTATTCTGTATATTCTATATTTATTATAATCTGTCGTGACAAATCAAATGAAAATGAAATGAAAGCAATTTAAAAAAATCATACATATATATATATTTATATACTGTATATATACACACATGTATTTATAACAACAAACAAACACCTCTAATCAGAAACATAATTAATTATAGAAAACAGGAAAATGTAATTATTGCACCCTGCTTTGTTCTCCCCCTTTGCAAATTGAAATAGGTTTAATAGATGGATGCTCGGCACTGGTTCATTAACACTGACCCTTCCTATAATTATCAAAGTAATTTGTGGAATTCATAATGGATTTGTGACGACTGTGAACCAGGGCCTAAATAAAGGCTAGACTGCGTGGTCCAGTTCCCCACCGCAGGACGCTCCCACGGGGGCTCTCAGTGGGTTCACACAACAGGGATGTTTGTGTGTTTTTATTTCTTGTTGATGATGCATGTGGGCATAGTTAGTCACAGGAGTGTTTACTGACAAACTTTGAAAGAGCAGGAGGGATATAATGAGAAAACTAATCTGTGGTGTTTTGTTTCAACTCATGACTTGAGTTCTATTGTTAACGCTGACAAATTCACTTCCCTCATTTCATGTTTGAGGCTGAAATCAGCATCATTTAGTCCTGAATGAGCTTTACTGCCTCAGCTGGCACCCAACTCCCTCCTTGCTTATTTAGTTAGTATAAAATATGTCACTGAAATCCAAAACTTTGCATGTATTTCTTCTTTGTACTGACCTAAGGTCGACCTTCCTGCTAACTGTCAGCTCAGACTGGGAGCACACACTGAGTTTCTTAAAATGTTTTATTTTATTACTGCCATATTCAATGACTTCATGGCATTAAATACCAAACAGCAGACCACCGGATAAAAAGGCCACTCGAATTACATTCGGTGCAGATTGATAGGTTGTCTAAGTCTGCTGGTTTGCCACTGTGATGAAGTAATTACAACTGAATTTTGCATTATAATGTAGTGTTAAAACAGCTTGCTTTTAATTTAGTAGTCCATTTTATTAAGTTAGTTTATGTATGATGCATTATACGCCTATATGAACGTTAAAGGCTCTGTGTCTCATAGGCGCAGCTGATTTAGCGTTTTACTGAAACAGACAAAACACATTAACGAATCGGCTTTAAAGTCTTATGACTCCTCGTTTTTTGTTTCTTTTTTGCTCTTCTTTCCATCCTCATGTTCATTGGTTTGTCCGGTTGTAGGAGCATTAGCATCTGTGCTCTGTGGCCCAGTTTCCCCCTTCATGATCACCTTCCTGCTGTTTGATGAAGCAGCCAATGCAGTGATCACTTTTAGTAAGTAGCTCTGGCCCCAGTTTACAGGGATTTGAAAGATAATACTGTTGTCAAGCCTGCACAGATGTAAAATGTGTCTTCATAAACCATTAGCATGCATGCAGTAGTTGCTTTATGGTATTAATTATGTCTTTAAAGGAACATTGTTTCTCTTCCAAAACTGAAGGCCTGTCACTTTTGTTTCATCAAATAAACAAGATAGACTAAGTCTATCATACCGCTTGTCCGTCATGCAATTTTTTTTGCCCTTTGGAAGAAGTTTTCATAGAAATTAATCTTTTATTTTTACGAGGGTCTGATTGCCATGAAACTGTTCTTTATGAGCGTTTCATCCAAGCCACAAATATCTTGTCTGCAAAGGAGATGACGTTAGGTTTACAGGGGTAGCGGATGCCAACTACAGGAGATGAGGATGAGGCTGGTGGAAGGTTGGGCTGCTCTGTGTGTGTGCATGTGTGTGTTTGTGTGTGTCTCTGTGTGTGTCTGGTTGTCTTTCTGTCTGTGTATAAACGCATGATTGACACCGTTACGCTGATGCCTGGAAGCTCCGAGGTGAAAAGGGAAGACATTTGTACTCCTTGCTTATTTCGCATTTGCGTAATTGATTTAAACAAGTCTAATACCAGCCTTCTGTAGGTGTGCGAGGCGTTAGCACATTAGGCTTGATTTGTGCACACATCCCGCTCGCAAACAAGGAAGAGTAAGTGAATTTCATTTTAATTGTTGCTGTCGACAGGGTGCAAGATCATTGTGGGTGATTATATATGCACATATGCAAATGTTCATATTTAAAAGGATCAATTAGAGTGACGTTGTCTTGGTGGCAATTAAAAGGTCTGCTGTTTTTCTGCATCTCCCAAAGGTTAATGAATATCCCGATACCTGCGAGTTATGAGACTCACATAGGAGTGGAAAATGGCATGAAAAACACAGCACACATCAATCCAAGCATAAACACGTTGGCAGTGTCTGCATTTGCATCAGGCTAACACTGACTCAGATTATTGACTTTTGAAAGTTGCTGTTTTTTCCAAATTCTCCTTTTTCCTCTTTACTACTTATTGGATTAAAGAATGTCATTGAAGCACAAAGCAGAACTCTTATTTATTACATATTAAATGTTAATAGCCACAGCTTACACCGCATTAAAGACCTGTTTGTTTTGCAATGCAATAAATCGTCTGCGCTCTGTTTTTTCTTTTTATTTCACTTTGCTTTAAATCCATTTTTATTTGATAATAATGAGCAATTTTTCCCCAAGCACAGCACTCCGAATTTGAAAATAAATACATAATTTAGTAGAATGTGGAGTTCAATGTGACACAGCATATGAAATGCAACAGAGCCTCAACACGAGAAGACAAAAAATAAGGGGAAATAACTAAAGATGACTGACTGTTGACAGGTCAGTAAAAGCTTAGCAGGTACCGACGCAGCCTTCCCTTTAAAGAGTTAAAGGCTGTATATTTATTGTGTCATTAAAGTGTAAGAGAAACAACATATAAGCTGTCTTCCTTCAGAAGGTAAAGCTAAGCTGCAGTAAAAATCACCTTTCTCTCCCTCCCTCTTCTATCTCTATAAAAACGTTTCTTTCCTCCTTTCCTTACTCCACTTGTTCAGCATGGCCTGTTTGGTAATAAGAAACAGGTCGCTCTATTGGTTTGTTTTTGTTTCTTTAGTAAGGCTGTAATTTAGGACTCATGTTCAGTGTCTCTCCACTCCGCTGGCTGTAGAGGCTTAGAGGGTTCAGTCGGAGGAACACGACTGAGAAGAAAAGTCTTTCCTTCTGCATGCAGAGCCTGCACAGCCCCAGCGACTCCTGCCATATGTCATTCAAGCCTGATTTAGAGGTGTGGAGCTTAAGTCTCAATCAGCACAAATGTTTTCTGCAGATTGATGCTGACATTTTGTCACAAACAGTCACAGATGTTTTTTTTTTTTTTTTCCTCTTCGTTTCTGACCAATATCTAACAATTCCAATGCTTGACCACAGGATCGGAAACATGCGCTATTTATTAAGGAGTGACTCACTAGACTATGTACAAACAGATTTTAGGCCTTTATTGGAGCAAACTAAAAAAAATTGCAGATGCATTTGATAATTGTTAGGAAAACAGGAAATACAAACAGAATATTTTGAGGATTTTAATGGTGCTGAAGGTTTATATCTGCTTAATGTCTGGTCATTAGCGTTAAAAGTGGGGTGTAATCTGTAAAACCTAAACACAATGATTATTCAAAGTGACGAATTTGAAGGTAAACTGTTTAGCTTGAGCCAAACTGCTTACTGATTTTTGTTTAAATTGTGTTTATTTTACACGTGTCAACATAGGAAATCAGTGGCAGATACATTTACTTTAGTACAACTTAAATTGATTTTGTTTTTGCTGCTCCTTTATGTTACATGACCAACTGCAAACACGATGCGTATAGAGACACCAGATCCTGACAGCATTCCTGAGGAATCTTAGCCCATTCCTCATGAACATGCCCCTCTAGTTCTGTAGTATTCCTGGGTTTATCCGTTGCAACCACCATGATTAAATCCCATTTTGAATGAGCTTCTGAAGACCTCTAGAATAATCCGCAAACTTGCTTTTCACACAAAGCAAGTTTCCCAGGAAATAATACATCCCTAGATCTTCACTGATCCTCAGCAATGCTTTACTGTAGGTAAGATGTTTTTTTTAAGAATGTACTGCATTTCTCCTCCTCCATACCACTGATCCATAGTCCCAAAAGTTGTAGTTTTATTTTGTGGCTGCACAGAGCAGCGATTCATAAAACATCTGTGTCTTATCCATATGGTTTTGAGCAACTGGAGGTGACTTTTCTGGTGCTTTTGGGTCAGTGGTGTGGAGTTCAGGCGTAGCAAGCGTCTGTAAACTTCTGTAAACTAGGCCTTACCTGATGAACGTTTATTCATTCATGATTATGTAAGTCTATGAAATTTAGTTCTTTAATGACATCTGTAACTTTTGTAACTGTTTGCTCTTAAAAGAGACGATCAGGATATGGCTAAAATTAAGATGTTGAATGTTATAAATTAATACATAAATAACAATAGCAGAATTGAATCATGTACATTAGTCACACGGACAGTTTGTATCCATATACATCTGTTTTATTTTGGATGTTTAAAATGCAATTTAACAATATTTTCCACTTAGAATCCAGGGCTTTGGGTTGTTATGGGACATTTTCACACCACTTTGTACTTTTACTAAACAAAATACTTCCTGCAGGCAGTGCTGCTACTCTTCTATATTGAGTTGTTACATCTCGTTATTAGGCTGTCAAGACCAACTTGTCATTGTTCATTCATGATTAGAGAAGCTTGTCTACATTACTGCAAAGAATCAACCAGAACACCATCAACCAGCACATCCCCTCCAAATGAGAATGTTTCATTTGTCTGTATGGAAAAAGTGCATAAATTTATGGAAATTTTGACCCAGGATATTTGCAAACATTTTGAAGATGAGATGGTGACATGATGAATTGTTGCCGGGTTGTATTATGATGTTTTTTAATATCACTTAATGTCAAACGTTATGATAAACTGTCAGTGGAGCAGTGCTATTTCATGTTAGTGCTTTTAGTGACTCATAATTACGACAGTTTTAAAAACTATAAGCTAATTCAAACATTAAATTAAAATGTCTGTATTTTATAAGCATGATGTCAGCATCACATGCCCCAGCCAGTGCAGAAGAGAATTAACAAACAAAATAATCAGGAGTGTTAATAGAAATCCAAGATTACATGAACAACCGACAGAATGTAGGTTTTTTTTTTAATGTTCTATAATCCTATGTCTATAACACCAGGCACAATTTTACTGTCCCATTCTATGATAATCACTGCCATGTACAACAGATCATGATACTTCCTCATTTATGAGGTGGTTTTGAATTGACCATTCAAGAGACTGTACAGCCCCAAAATGAGCTGGCATCTTATCTGGGGTGTACCCTGCTTCTCTCCTGTAGCAAGCTGGGATAGATGCCACAGGAAACACGTGACCCACAAGAGTTTTTAAGGAAATTGTTCAAAAGTGCAGACAAAGTTATATATATCAGACTTTAGTTGACTAATTTCCTCATTTTGGGTGTTTTAGGTTCCTCGTCTCTCTCATGACATTTTTTGCCTCACACTTCTGGCTTTGGCTGTTTCTGTCGGTTTTGTCTGAGCAAATTTCCATGATCCTTTAACCATCAGCAGTAGTCAATAAATCTTCATCAACCAACATGCGTGGCTGTACACACGGCCTCGCATGTCATTAACAAGCTGTTCATTAAATCCCGTCATGTAAATGCAATACCAGATATTTCTCGAAGCTCGGTCAGACCAATGTGGAGGCACAGACACACGCACATGGGTTCCATCCCCTCTCAAACGCAACCCTCCATATTGACCGGATTAGTCATTAATGAAACACTGAGGTTATGTATTTGGGACATTTTCTGCATTTGTTTTCCATTAGTATACCTAATGCTACTCCACTCCACCTACTCTGAAGCAGGTAGAGACGCGTTTCTACCTCCATAAATAGTATAGCTGAAATATTCCTAGTGTATTTGTGGTGTGTGAGCCATTTTCCAATATGATGTCTAGACTTGAATCGGGCCTACGCAGGCAGAGGTGGTGGAGAGAGAGAGGGCCCGAGCCAAGTTTGCATCCACGCTCACCGTGTATCTGAATGAGCTTTTTATATTACGCTTAACTTGGACCAGATGGTTTAAACACTGGGCAGCAGGGCATGGATATTGAGACATTGTTACATGTGTATGTGTGTATATACATGTATGTAAGCAGGGGCATGCATGTTGAAACATCGCTGTATACGTCTGCGTTACCGCTTGATTTTGTTTGCCGTTTTGCATGTCTGTGCATGAGTTCGAGGCTGTGTTGCTGTGATTCTTTTGCAGCGACAGTGCGTCCAGTTCTCTCCCAGTCACCCACTGGTTTCCAGCTCTTAACAGCAGCAGCGGGCCAGCAGCCAGCGGCATTCATTGCCTGATATTAAATGCACATTTCCTGCATTTTCTCTTCGCATTCAAACGTGTTACATAGCTTCTGATTCATGCTCCACTAAATGAGACAAGGCAGTGATATAAGTTTATAAGATGCCTGCCTGCTTAGACAAGAGTGAGAGATGCTCAGTGACATCAGGGTTGTAAGTATCATCCTGTATTTTATGTTTTTGCACTTTATTTACTCATCAAAAAATACAAAATAAAATTTAAAAAATTAATATTATCACAGGGATGTAATATTCTAATGGGTCGATGAATATAATAAGACATTAATATCACTATTATGATGTTTAATGTACAGCAATTAATGTACTGAGGTACAAATTAAAGTAAAACATACAAGCAATTCGCTCCTGTCGTGTGATTTTTTTTGCAACTACAATAGGCACAACATTTCCTCAATCAGAACTTAAACCAATTACTGCACTTTAAGTGATTGCACCTCTACGCTATCACAATACTTTTATTAAGAGACAACTTATCAGTCAGAAAAAAAAACTTTCTTCAGAGAGTTGCAAAAGCCAGGACTAAATATTTTGCAGTTACTCCTCTACTTCCCTTCCTCCCAGCTCCCCCAATGAATGTTACCATCTTTTATTTTCCCCTCTTCCTGCCATACATGCATGTGTTTATTGTGTTTCTCTGCCATTGTAACCACACCGCTGCCAGATGCTCACAAGATGGGATTATCGGGGAAAACGTTTACACCGCATATTTCTCACAAGGGCCCTCTCTGACCAATTACTGTCTTGATGGAAGCCAGAGATTCTCACCAATTACATGCATTTTTCCCATCTCACACATGGACGCTGGCCAAGCCTCTGCTCGCTCTGTCAGTGTGATGTTGTCTCTGGCAATGGGATGACTAGTGTCCTGAGAAGTGCCACATAGTGGCAGATAGTAGCCCATATTAAAATCCTTGGCAAGTAAAGGGCTAAAATCACACGGAGGGGACACTGCATGTCCCACTTCTTTCCTAATTGCTCGAAAAATTGAATATTTGGCATTGCTTGAATTTTAAAAGTCCCAATTATATGTTTGACTCTCCCAAGAATTAGTGGGCAGCCCTTAGCATCGCCAAGCAGAGAGCTCACTGGCACACAGTTGTGCTCAGGCTTCTCCGTGTAGTAGTTGCACCCCAACGGTTACTGGAAGCACAGATTCAGAAAAACCAAACAATCCTGTTCCGATTTATTCATAAAGATGAGCATTATCACTGACAGTAACCAGAGGTGGCTCGTCATGTGTTTTCATTCTTGTCTAAGGACAATTAAAGCTACTGCGAATGCTTCAACAGTTTGTAGTTGTCTCAAGTCACTAGTTTTATGTCTCATCAACCGTAAATAAAAACGACGCAACTCTAATACGATTACAACACGCTGCTGTAAACCGCTCCATCCCTCTGTCCTGTTTGGCGTTCGGACGCTCGTCCAGAGGAGAAAAAAAGAAATACTTTACCCTCCAGATGGGCAGAAAAACACCAATAACTAAAAGCTTCCCACTATTTTGCATGTATGCCCAACATAATCACGTTCCTCACCTTTCTCTCATGTTTTAACTTTAAATATAATCATCATTTCAGAGCAGAATTTTGACCTACTCACAACTGACCCAGCGACTGATGCCAAAATATCTAATTTTATTGACTTTTTGAGGATTTTCATGGGTCAACACATCTTTGTTCCCTTACCCTCCGCTCATTCACACACTCTCTCGAGCCCCCGCTGTGCTCCTAGGTGATACTGACACACGGCTGCTACATTTGCTGCTTTTGCAAATCTGTCTCTTTTGTTGCAGTGTCTATTCTGACTCCCCTACCGTCCCCACTCCACTCAGCTTTGTGGAAATGTCACTCTTCCCGAGTCATTTCTCTTGGGTGTAGCAAACGTAGCTTTCGATCAGTTATGCTGTCAGAAAAAAAAAATCACAAAAATCTAACACGACTATAAGTAATATCCTCACAGGGGTTTGTGTTGTGGTAACACCGCTTTTTTGTTGTTGTTCTTTTTAACGGCTGAATCAATGGAATCAATGGAATAATTTAATGCAAGTTCAGAATTTAATCAGAACCCCTCCAACATTTTTATGTTTTATTGTAGTATTCGGTTTTAACTGTAATTTAAAGGAATATTCCCTGATATTATTCTGCATTTCAAAATCATTCTTTCATATTTTAACCTACTTAGGCATTTAAGAGATGGTGTGTCTCATAAATAAATATGATCAAGTAGAGTGGTGTCTTTCTTGGTAGAGAAATATTTCTTGGTCTTCCTAAAATTCCTAAAATGATTTCCCCTTTATTATTTGGAATAATAAAAAAAAAAAAAAGAAAAACATTCATTACAATTGTTCATAATAGGTGTTTACAGATTTAAATACTTTGATGTTTGAAGATGTTCGGTCTAATATTGCAGAAGCAAAAAGAAAAATGAATTTAATACTTTACGATTCATTTATTACCCTTAATAATAAGCTTCATAAGTAAAACGCTTCATCCTCACATTTGTTAGGTTTTTTTTACCTGAAGTCTATGACACATTGAGTAACTATTGTTCTATCCCTGTCTTGGGCTCCATTGATGTGTTTATCAGTGGCGGTGTTTTGTTTGCAGCCTCTCTGCAGACTTTGGTTGCAGGTACTGTTAATTTAATTTCAGAGGCCCTGTGGGGTCTGTCACCACCTCAGTCTGCTCTCATCCTATTCCTTGTATGTGAGTGCAGCAAGAGAGACAAAGTGAGCAGTTGGGTGATTAGCCATCATGTTTGTGTGCGCACATCTGTGTGTGTGTGTGTGTGTGTGTGTGTGCGTGTGTGTGTGTGTGTGTGTGCGTGTGTGTGTGTGTGCGTGTGCGTGTGTGTTTTCTCCCTCAAGTGAGTTTAATAAGGATTTGTTGAGGGTGTGAACAGCTGAAGCAACGCCTCACAGTAGGCTCTTCTGGGAGGGAGCCGTCAGTGAGGCAACTTAGAAGAGAGCGAGCTGCAATATGTATGTGTTTACATGTGTGAGTTTATGTAAATTTTGATGCACAAAGGCAACTTAAAGAGGTGTATGACCTACATATGTGTGCAATAATATCATTTTCTGTGTGATCTAACATCAGCCACAGCTGGAACAGTGTCACCATGTTGCCCCCGGTTTTCTGGGACATCACGGTCGCCTGGAGCTCCAGCAGCACCGTTCTTGGAGAAACTGCTTGTAGTAATTTCTGTTCTGTGGTTCTTTCTTTTATTTATTTCTATTTACATCCACATCATCCACAGTCAGGCTGGTCCAAAGCGAAGTGACGGAATTGGTCGCAGCTCCAAACGTGAGACTGCAGGTCCTCTGACGTGATGTTTGGAAGATTTCATGTTGTATTTGTTTCGTTTTATTTTTAAATTAGAGCACTGGGAGATTTAATGTCACATCTCAGCTGTGAGTTCCATCATGACACAGCTAATGTATGCCTATAGTCATCACAAGAAAAATATGAAATAATTAGTCCAGCAAAGAAGTGTGAAACGTCACTCTGTTCTTCAGTAAAGAGTTGAAGGCAAAACCTTTTTTTATTTCTTTATTTACTTCTTGTCTTTCTCTGCTTCTTTTCTCTCACACCCACACAACCACACGCCGTGGCTTTTGTCTCTCCCTCCGTGTTCATCTCTCATTCCTCATTCTTCCTCCCTCTGTCACCTCTCATCTGTTCTCCCCCCCCCCCCCCCTCCACCTCCTCTGCCCTCCCTTTCTGCCCCCTCTCCTCCCCCTCTCTCTCTTCCAACATGTCATTAAGTCTAACCTCTCTGCCAGTGTCAAAGCCAAGCAGGCCGACTGAATGGAAAGACAGAGACAGAGATAGATGGCGACTGGAGCTTTACAGTCCATCATCTTTTGTGGTGTGTTCGTGCGCGTGTGATCCATTTGCTTTGAACCTGGAGGTGTTTTGCCATCTTTTTTTTTTCTTCTTTTTTTTGTGCATCTTGCCTTTTCCTCAGTGGGTTTCTATGTTTTTCTTACGCATGTGTGCATTTTGTGTCCGTGTCCGTGTCTTGGCCCATTTCATAAACACCTTGTAGACTCTGTCATTTTCTCCGCTGTGTTTACCTCACCGACCAGACATCTTGATGTGCTGTTAGTAAACTCTCTGATCAAAAACCCCCATAAACGCCACAGGCACGTTAAAGGTGGTATTACGCCAGAACAGTAAAACAACAACCTTTAATTCACTTGCCAAACGATCAGTGCCACACTCCTTCCAAACCAAAATTTTGTTTTCCTTCTCCCCCTTGGTCCGTGAGGGCCTTGTGATTCTTACCGCGTTTGGATTTGATGGGAGATCTGTGTCTATAGACACATGGATATGATGATGGATGAAATGATAGATAAGTGTCTCTTTGTTAGGGCAGTTTTCACCTAGGCCAGAGCTTCCACCACTTGTTGCAAACACAGAGAGCTGCTAAAACCACCTTCCTGGACATGTCTGTAAAGCAAACAGTGCCATCTAGTGAAAGGAAGCTCTGGATTTTCCTTCTTCAGAGACTCAAAGCCTCAAGGCTCATCTGACCTAGAAGTTTCCCCAAAAAAGGCAAGGACATTTCTGATACGTACCCCAACTTGATTCTGAATGGACATTTGTTTCGAAGCGGCTTCTCTGATGCTGATTCACATTAAAGAAGTTTGCACATCGGCTGGAATGCACGTCTATTTTTAAACCGTTAGCTTTTTTTTTTCTTCTATTTTCTGTTTACCACTTCCTCCACCTCATAAAGAAAGTTAATTAAACTCCCTGAGAGCGTTCATTGTGCCATGGAAAAAGTTGATACTTGAAACAGGTTTACTTCTCTCCGTGAATTGAAGGCAAAGAGGTGACTAAATGCCGCTGTGTGTCCTTTTAATTCTTTATGTTTATGCACACACACATTATCATCACATCCTCATGTAGCTCTGTTTATATCTATGTGAGTTATTTTAAGACTTTATTGCATGTTAAAATACTTCCTCCATCCTTTTCCCAGATCAGCCCATGCTTTCATGGAGCTGGACGGCTCTGAGACGTGGAAAGTGACCACAAGTCACAGTGATGTTCTCCACTAGTTTTCAGTGTAAGCGCTGCTTGTGCTTAGATGCACAGACTGATACAGAACTGCAACACAGACAGCATTAACTGCCTTTTTTTTTTTTTAGATATTGTATGCCTGTGTTTGCCTGAAAGGGTGGAACCTGTTTTTGTTAGATTTTCTTCCTTCCTGTTAGCATTTTAAATGGGCATGCTGGATACAACCCAAGCATACCCACAATTCCTGATGGAGCCCAACTTGTCTCTTCAACATCCTGGCACTTATCTGAAGACTTCTTTGTTTGCTCTGCTGTCTTTTTAGCTGATAATGAGATATTTACTTCTCCAAAAATGAGAAATGCTTGTTTTGTTGAAATCGCAGACTGACTTTTTGACAGTTAGCTGTGAAGTCTCACTGCGCTCTTTTCCTCTTAACTCTTAAATCATCTGCATTGCTAAAGGTAGTAATTATAGTTGATCCAACAGCCTTTCTCTTTCTCAGATTTTCTCTGTCTCCCATGGTTAGTTTATTCCAATCTTATCTGTCTCACTTTACTTGACCCACTTGCTGTCTGTCATTCCTGTCCTCAGTATTTGGCATAAAGCCTAGATCTTCTTCTCTTTCTGTCTACTGGTCCATCGCTCCTCCGCTGGGCGTCTTTCACCATTCCAACCTTTCTTCTCATGGCCCGGGGTCAGGAGTGCAGCCTTATGATGCTATCTGAAGCCTTATCAGGGGCGTGGACCGTAGCCGACCCAGACCGAGAGCCCATGTGCTCCCCAAGCGGTTCCCACCATGTGTGTGCCGAGGTCAGGTTTGGCTCGACCCACAGTGGCCCGCGGCCAGCCAGACCTCCAAAGCCGCCACCCAACCAACGCCCGAGACATTTAGGCCTCCTCTGGGATTGGGAGTACATGTAACACACTACTTCGCACAGTCTGTACAAAAAAGTACTACAGTACACAGAAACACATCTCGGCGGGATTGAGTCTGAACAGCGAAGCCACGGGTTTGCTTTAAGATAAACACCATGAACACACCAAATTAGCATTGTACGGCAAAAAAGGAAAATCATAAGTGAACGTTCATGAACAAGTCAAAATCAGGTGTGTGTCAGTAGGAAGATATGAGGGCAAGGAGTCAAGAATATGTATAATAATAAAAAAAATCTTGATGTCAAGAATTAGATCGGAGGATTTAATGTCAATTGTCATTGGCTAGGTTGGGTGGGTGGTGGTAGGAATCATTGAATTCGGTTCGCCAAATGAAAAAGAAACACAAAAATGAACATAAGCAAGACAAACTGCATCCTATAGGTGAGTTATACCAAACACATTTTATCATACAAACATGTCAAAGTGATCTTATTGGTATCAGCTGAAGAAGAAACATTCTGACTTTACGTCTCGATAACAATAGTATTGATGATCAACTATATTTCCAACCATTCTCACCAAAACTTCCAATAATTTGGTTTATGTGTAAATACAGTCAAAATTACACACTAAATCATTGACATGCATTATCACCTGAAGTAAATTAACTCAAACAGGCCATGATGCAACTTTTTACTAGTTGATGCAAGTGGAAAATCTCATGGTTCCTCTGATTTAAGATATCTTGGTCACATGGAGTTTGGTGCTGGTGAATGACACAAAGGCTCTGCATGAACAACAAGTGTGTCTCAGAACCGCCAGTGTGCTTTGGTCAGTGGAGGAGAGATATTCCGGCCACACCCTCGGCATCAGATCCTGTTGTAAAATCCATACTGCAGCCAGCTCGTGGTAAAACATAATTGTCTCTGGAGTCTGTGTCCAGAGGAGGAATAATCCGAGTGACGTGTGTGCTTCCCTGTCTGAGCTTCTCTGGGTTGCTGGTCTTGGCTGGGCCATTCCGTGGGAATCTGTGGTAAAACCCGGAGCGGAATATTGACTTGTGTTTCTTCTTGTGGTTGTGAACTGGATTAGAATGGAATTGTTTTGGGGTTGTGCAGAAAACACAGCAGTCTCTTTACCGAGGTGAAATCTGGGACTTTGGGACTAGTTTTTCAAAGACACACATTGTCATGCACACCAGTATTTCTTTCCCTCCCTAATCTTATACACCCATTGTAATGGGTTATGTTGGATTGTTTGCTATTTTCTTTATCAACTGTTGTTTTTTTAATTTTTTTTTTAGTGTGCATGTGCGTGTGCAATTTGTGCATGTCGGTGATTAGGTGTCTTCAGATTAGGACTAGATACAAATCACTGGGATTATGGAAATTGGGATTGAACAATGAGGCTCATAATGTGAACATAGTGCGCACGTGTGTGTGTGTGTGTGTGTGTGTGTGTGTGTGTGTGTGTGTGTGTGTGTGTGTGTGTGTGTGTGTGTGTGTGTGTGTGTGTGTGTGTCAGGAGTAAACTGAGCCCTGGTGGGTTGAATGGCTCCAATGTAAAAAGACTTTGTCACCATTCCAGCCCGCCGATCTTTCAATAAAGTAAGTCAAATGACGTTGACTCCTTCATTCTGTCAGCTTGCAGTCAACCTGCTCTTTATTCCACCAACAATAGACCAAGTCTGATGTAAAAAACACCCTCAAGTACTTTGAGAGTGGAGGACTCTTCATGGCCATATTTCTATTCTACTTCCTGACGATGAGTTCAACTGCTTTGACCCTTCTCATTTGTAAGCTTGAATTTACAACATAAAACGGTGGGACGTTTTCAACAGGTACATTAAATCATTCATGGCACCAACTTAATCATTTTAGTATACTCAGTCATTCACATTAGAAGTCCTACATAAATGCTACAGCAAAAAGAACCAAATGAAATGCAACAGTTTACCAAGAGCAGTATTTATTCTCCAACTGCACATCAATCTGAATAAAAATGAAAATAACAAAACAATACTGATAACTGTACATTATTGCTCTTATTGCATTGTGTAGTAGCAATGAATGTGCAATGAGTCCTTCACATCATATACGGTAATTTTGATGCATTGCACATGGCATGACATGAATTGACGAGTCAATGATGCAGTGAACACCCCCCAAAAAATGTACATTTTTTGTGAACTGTTGCAATAGGCATGAAGTAGGAATAGATCTAATAACTGAATTCATTCTCAAGTCAGTTAATTTTATTCTTTGTCAGGATGTTGGCAAATGAAGTCGCACACTTACATCTCAGAGTACCTTGATCCTTGACCTCTGTTATGTGTCTGCGAAGGATCAAATGAATCAGCCATGAATACATCAGTGCCAGAGAATCATCTTTCAGGCCAAAACAAATTCAAACTCCAATAATCTTTTTTTTTTTAAAAAAAGGCAATTCCCGTCCCTATGATCCGTTGCACAATGTGCGTCTCACATTCCCTCACTTCCTTTGCGTCTGCCTTGTGGCCTGACCAACATGCTCATAATTTCTAAACCCAGCCTTAGACACCACCTGATTATTATTTCTGGGCAATGGGATACTTTAATAGCTCTCTCTACTCCCCTTGATTGGAGATGCGGGAGATAATAGCCCCCAATATTCAGAGGAGAGGGGTGTGAGGGGAAGATTTGGTGCTCCCCATTCCGTTAGCCTGGGAAATCTGGGGCCATCAATGAGTTGCAATGGAAACACTGCAGTAGTTTCGCATCCAGAGGTTAAACATCATTGTTATACTTGGATGCATAAACGGGTAGGAGAGGGAGTTGTCAGTTCCTATTGATAGGTTGTCTTACTCAATCAGGCCAACCACAGGTCTTGATTTTTGAATGCCACAGTATTTTCATATGGAACGATGGCAAAGTATCCATAAGCTTGGAGTAACTTCAGCCATACAGACAGGACAGCCAAAGGTCACGGACTCTGTGATGCACTGAGGAAACATTAAACTCCTCTGAGAGGTTTTACAACAGTTGAAGGGTAATTGAAACCTCATGCCATCCACTCTTCCTCTCCGTCTTTCTTCATGTTGGTCTTGTGGTCACCTTGTTCTACTGGAGGAAGCCAACCTGCCCTACAACTTGGCTGAGGCCCAGAGACAGGTAGAGAATATGAAGACTTGTTGATATGTCTGGTTTCCTCTTGCGTGTCAGTAACTCTCTGTCATCCAAGGAAAATCTCTAGGTTGTCCTACATAAATTAATTACCTTAATTACTCCAATCAAATGAATAACTTGCATGTTTCACAGTATTTCTAGTAAGTATAATACAATTTATTTATTGAGACATTATTTGAGGTCCGGTGTAAATCAAAGAAAAAGACCAGAGACATACAAAGCATAGCTGATGCCTTTTTGATCCAAAGTAGAGGGGTCTTTCATTCCTTGCACTTACAGTTAATTTCTTTGAAAGATTATGCCGACAGTTTGGAGTTCACAACTTTTCAGGTATTTCCATTTTGAGTGAATAAAAATTGTAGATCCTCACCGTCAGAGAAAATGGACCAGATCATGCCATCACCTGCAATCTGGATGTTGAAAGCTTATTACCCGATGAAGTCCACAATGGCTGCTGCTTTCAAATGTAGTGGAACCAGCATGGAAGATGACCCAAATTTTGGGACTGACATGATTCCTGACCTGATCTTACAAGCAATGAAATACCAAAGAGCTGAATATCTCCCAGGAATGCATTAAGATAAGATAAGATAAGATAAGATAAGATAAGATAAGATAAGATAAGATAAGATAAGATAAGATAAGATAAGATAAGGATGTAAAGAAGTACTGTGGGTGGATCTAAAAGAGGACAACAGTATTACATCAGCTTCCTATCTATTTAAACAGCTTTAATTATAATATTAAAACGATTTGGTGTGGAAAATCTGAAAGAAGAAATCTCAAGTCTTCAGCTCACAAATCCAGAATACCGATTTAATCTTATTCATCTTCATCTCTCTCTCTTTCACTTCTGTGTATGACTTCCTGTACTTCAAAGAAGGGATTCCTATGCTCCGTAACCACATGACTATGTGTATAAATGTGAAAGGGAACTGTTTTGATAACTAAATGTGTTAGCTAGCGTCTCTATCCCCCATATAGATCAAAAACAAGATTTGTCAGATTTAAAATGGAAATTTTACCTTCAAAAAGCCACTTGGCCTGTAGTTGTCAGTCTTATTCATTTTCAAAAGTTCATACTAAAGTTCAGACCGAATGGTGTCCAAGTAACTTCCCATCACAGGCTTAAACTTGGAAAGTCTCTCTTGAGAGAAAACACCACTAGAACTCTCACTGACATGTGGTTGATGCTTTAAAAAACGCACAAACCAAACTAAAAATCCAAGATGACAAGCTGATCCATCCATGACACCTGATGGATTGTTAACATGCTTCATTTATAAAATAACAGATACGAAGACAGAAAGAGATTTATAGCTGCAAATAAGGGAAATTTGAAATGAGGAAGAGGACTAAAGTCGGATGAAAAGCCAGACAAATGAGCGGGGGTCTGTTTTCTTTCCCGGGCCTGATTGGTCAGGGTTGTGGGTTCCAGCGCTACAGTAAAGGCTTGGCCAGGCCATACTGGAGCAGGCAGGGGCCAAAGGGGAGAAAGCAAAGGGGCCCAGCACTACTCAGACGCCAGTCCCGCCACAATGAGCCACTTTAGGCCCTTGTGGTTTGGCCTCGGGGGCTGGCCGCCAGCTAGCTGGAGCTCTCTCATCTTTTGCTCGTTCTCTTCCTCTTCCTTTACAATTGACGTCTCTGTCTCTTTCCATTTTCCTTTTATTTCTTTAATTATTTTTTTTGTTCTTTTTATTTTTCCCCTTTGCATCCTGTCAATTTATTCACTCTTTCTCCCTCAGACATCCTGACAGTTGATATTGCCAAGTTTCACCGGTCCTCCAGAGATATTTGGCCAGGAAGAAGGTTTCAGGGTTGTGGTGTGTTAGAGTTCACTTTCACAGCTGGACCTGAAACGGAAACCTTTTTTGTGTGGTTTAAAATGCTAAAATGTTAAAGCGTAATTGCATTTGTAATCATTGTAAATCACCCATCAATATATCAGCAGCTGTTTTAGCTAGTGGTGGAATAGTCTGATTAATCCTTCAACTACAAAATGAATTGATCATTTCTATAGTGACGTTTCTACTCATCAGTAATACTGTTGTAATACAGTATATAAAATATATTGCTGCTACTGCCTTAATGAATAATTTTCCCATCATGCTCTAGCATTTAATGGTCTTACATCTATATCATAGTCCCTGCATTCCTGCAATCCACAATCCGTCTACCTGCCTTCATGCCCACACGCTTACCTGCCCCCCACCCTCTACAGTCAAGCAAAGAGAGACAAAGAGAGATAGAGGACAATGACCCCTCTATTGCCCTTTCCCATGCTAACAAGAGCAACGCTCGCTCTCCTCTCTTTCCCTGTCAATCGCTCTGTGTCTCTCCCGCTCCTCACCGTCCCTCCGTCTCATTCTGTCCTGTCTTCCACCACTCTGTGTGTCATGGGAAAACCCGTGGAAAGTGGATTCTTTTGTACCTGTGTGAGGGATCAGGAAAATGAGGGTGGGGGTGAAGGGCGGTACCCAGGCCTTACGTTTGACTTCATACTTCTTGATGTTTTTCTTCGACTCCTCTTTCCCTCCTCCGTACCGTCTTCTTTAACCCCATGAGAGAAACCTTAAAAGATGATTTCTGGTATCCCAGCTTCTCTCACTGTGCCACTCATTTCTCATTCATATTCTTATTCTCTTTCATATTTGAAAGTTGAAAACAGAATATGGATTATTGAAATAAATCACGAAAATCACACTTGAAACATATCAAATTGAGTAAAACACATTTGAATTCTGGGTCACTTCCTTTCGTTTGTCCGTCTGACAGGCTGAAGGCACTCAGAATCAAAACACACCAATGTCTGGTTTCAAGCAGACAAAAAAAAAAAAACGATGTCAGCAATGTTTGTGTTAATGTTACAGCTATACTGTGATGACAGAATCTTGATCCAGAGTTACTCAACGCTGCATAGATTCGACTGCTGGAGTTTGTGGTCTTTCTTTCTTTCTTTTACTGAGGTCAGTATGCATGAACATAAACTGAAGGAGTCATGTTCATAAATCCTCATCATGTAAATAAATTGTGGTTTCAAACTGTATTCAGTGCAGCATTTATCCTGCATTATCAGTACTGAAATATTACCTCAACCTTCATTGTTAGGTACTTTAGTTACCTTTATGCAAATGATTCAGAGGTCATCAAATCGACAGATATTAAAAAAAGAGCTGAGATGAGAGCGAGAGAGAGGAGGAGGAAGAGGTAGTAGGGGGGACAATAAAAGAGGAGAGAGGGGAGAGGAGAAGAAAAGTGTCGGGTGTAAGGAGGGTAAGCGTGACTTCACCTCTCTATCGACCGGTCTCCTTTGAAGCGATTAACGGCGGGGGATTCTGAGGGCGGGACAATGAACGTGGCATGGAAGGCCACATACCTTTAGGCCTGTGTCATAATGTGGTGATGTCGCATGTCTGGACTTATACACTCACACAAACACTTACACAGCTACTGAGCAGACACACAAGGATGTATGCGCGCGCACACACACACACATACATACACACACACACACACACACACACACACACACACAAAAGTGACTTCTTGGACATACAAGAACGCATCTACCGGGGCACGACATCCCTAAAGACTACCTGCCCTTTCTTTCTTCAGAGACAGAGGTTAGGGTGTCTGTGTCGGCATTCTCGGGGTCAGATTTTAAAAAAAAAAAAGTCCCCTGAAACGGTGGTGGGGAGGCCTTTTAAAATCCCATGATTTTGATTGACAGCTTTGGGATCCCGAGAGGAAACTTGAATGCTTGAGTTTCTGTGGGAAACACAAAAGGATATCAAGACTGAAATGGCTTCACAGACACAGAGAGAGGCCAGTCTGGCTCCAGATGGAGGTCTGGACAGGTATCCTGACAGCTAAAGCGCAGTTATGAAATTTAAGGTGAAAATGGCTTCAGTGAAAACCTCAGAAAAATCTCTTAGAATGTAAAATCTGTGGCACAACACTGGTCCAAGAACTACTTTATTTCATTGCATTTATTTACTATTCACCAGAAAGGTGCTTTCACAAAGTTCCAATTTGAGTCTATCATTGTGTGTGTAAATAATTAATTGTGTTTGTTACTTCCAGTGCATGGGTTTGCATGCCTTTAGCCCTGGGGCTGGGTGGGGGGGGGGGGCCACGTTTCATTGTGCTCGGTTGTGATTATTCTGTTTATTTTTATCCGACTCTGGGTTGTAATTGAGGTCTGTGTCAACTTTTGGTTGGTTTGTTTTATACTCTGCCCTCTTTTTTTCTATTCTGGGAAGCAGTTTCTCTCTCTTCATCCACTCTTTATCCCTTTCTTCCTCTTTCTCTCTCTCTCTCTCTCTCGTTTCCCCTCTGATGTCTCCACACCCCACATCAATAGATTTCATTAGTGTCTAGGAGATCTTGTAGGATCGGACGTATGCAGCGGGAAGCCGCACATCATGCAGAGTGTGTGGAAGTGGTATATGTAGCGAGTGTGTGTGTGCGTGTGTGTTTGAGTGTGTGTAGATGAGTGAGTAGGGGTACCACAACGCTCTTTTTTTCTAATCATCTTGTCGTTTTCTAATGATAGGTCTTCTACCACAGCTACTGGGTGTGGCGCCCGAGAAAGCCATAAAGATCACAGTAAGTCACAACACTCCAACGTGCTCACACAGATCCATCCACGAGTCGCTTCCATCAATCTGGTCCCCCGGATGGATTTCATGTAATGTGGTACCGTACAGAACCTGTTTAACCTGCCTGCATTTTTGTATCTGTTAAACGCCAATCAGACATCTGAATGAAAAGCTTTTATGACATTTTAATGAAATGCACTTCTAGGTCTTCTCTGAATGAGGGGCTTTAAGGGGGCCACATTTTGGGATGGGCTAGTAAACTGCCAACATCATCTCCCTAGTCATTCTGTGCTTTACGTCTGCTCTTTCCCTCCATGCATAGATACATATAATCTGATGCTTTGCAAATTGTAAAGAAGAAAAAAAAAGTCTGGGATATAAAAAAAAATAACATTTCATATTCAGGGGTCAAATTTCAGCTGTGACCAGCACCATGGACTAGAGTTTTATATTATGTTTATCATGATAAAATTGTTTCACTGATAATAATCTGCCGTGACAGAATAATGTTGCTGTCATTGTTCCTGAAGGATTGGTTTAATGTGTAAGTATTACACACACTCAGGTAAGATATTTTTATGTCACCACAGAATGTCAGAGCGAAAATGACAACGGTCTGAAAGAGGCCGTAACAGAAACGTATGATTCGCAAAAGATAAATTAATTCCTGCAAGACACAAAAAGTTCAAGGGCAAAAGTAGAAGTTTTTTTTTACCTGACCTCAACATGTTTCTGGATAGCATCAGCTTTTATATGAAAAGTAAAACAAGAAGTGGTTAACCAGTTTTTACAGAACAAGAGCTTTATAGATTGAAAAAACAAAGGAAAAAAGTAAAACACACAAGAGATGATTGTGGAGAACGGATAATTGCTTTTTTTTTTTCTTAATTTTGTCTGGTTTTTTAATGTTAAAAGGTTAGATGTTTCTTTGTTCAGAAAACACACATTATTATTGAAAATCATCTTTACGTGAATCACTTTTATGCCAACGTGAATATTTTGTAATTTGACTTTTATGAATAAACGTGATGTTAAAAATCAAATCTCTCTCTCTCTCTCTCTTTTTATCATTCTTGCTCTTCTCAGTGAACTGTGGTGAAATGATGCCGTGCTACACACAGATAGTGCACACAGCACTGAGGACGCACACATCCCTGAACTATGTTGACATGTTTTCTGAGCGCCGCCCTCTGACAGTGGAGCAGACAGACACGGAGCTGTTTGGCCGCCAGAAGTTACTGTTTGTTGATGGAAGAGAGCAAACCTGCATGCTGCACATGCCTGCAGGAGTGTGTTCATGTATGTCAGACAGACAGTACAGCAGACACATTGACTTGAGAGAAGATGAAGACAGACAGCGGCTGCCACCTGAGTTCCCCCCCCCCACCTCCACCTTTCCCTCCCCACCTACACCTATTAGTCTGCTACCTGCTCCCCTCCCATCATAAGTTTTGATCACTGAGCTGTCACAGTCTCGCAAGGCATGCACGCACGCAGGCACGCACACACGCACACGCACACACGCACACGCACACACACACACACACACACACACACACCATGGCCGGCTGCTCTAGCCCGAGCTAATGAAAGAAGGTCTTTCAGTCAAGCCTCTTTTGATGCTGATCAGTAAAGCAAAGTATTTCAGGATACACAAGTCATTATGGGTTTAGCTCCACTCGGGCACATTCAATTGGCCTCATTATTTCTAAGAATATGTTTAAGAAGCGTTTTAGCACGGTACATTAGTCCTACCTTAAATTTAACGTTCCATTTTGGATACGACAGGAAAGCAAATGTACTGGAGAATGGTTTGGCAGTATAAAAAAATGATGCAAAAAGTGCGTGCGTGCGTGCGTTCGCGTGTTTTAGAGACGCTGTGTAGATTGAGAGAACGATAACAGATGCACAAGGAGAGGAGGGAATAAATGTATAGAAGAGCAGTGAGAATGGATGGATTTTTTCCTCCTCTCCTCCATGAGCTGTCATGACAGCTCCTTTCATCCCGGCTGAGGCCCCGGTGTTAGTACTGGCACTCCACTCTGCCTACCGCTTTATCTCTCTCTCCCTCTCTCTCTCTCTCTCTCTCTCTCTCACACACACACACACACACACACACACACACACACACACACACACACACACACACACACACACACACACACACACACACACACACACACACACACACACACAGCAGTAAGAGCCTTCCCGATCCTTGTTTTAGCGAGGCTCCAGCCACAGCACATGAAATCTGTTTATATCATTTGGTAGCTGTGAAAGTGTCGGTTTGGACCACAGGCCTGGCCTCAATCCACAGTCTGAGAAGCAAACAGCAGACGAGAGGAAGATGGGAGATACGAGTTGCTTTCATCCCTAAACTTATCTTTGGGGACTCTTTATCTATTCTGAAGTCTTCCATCCATTCGTCTCCTCACCCTCCCTCTCTTTCTCCTCTCTCTAAACCTCTCAGCCCCATTAAACTCCAGCGTACGCTGCCAGTTTCTATGATTATTTGGTAAGAATGGCGTGCTCCGTTGACTGAGCTGGCTGGATGCTTATCTGGCAGTTTCTGGCCTGCATTTTAGGACTTATGTTACACAAAATAGTTACCGGGTCATTGCTGTGAGGAGGAGCGGGGAAAGACCGAGAGTCAAAGTACAATAATACTTTGTTCGTGCTCAGTGTGAGTGTTTCACAGTTCGCATGGCTGGCTTAAGTGTCAGAAATGCTTTCTTATTGAGACCTGATGTGAATTATGGAAAGATTATCAGAGAATCTAATACAGACACACACACACACACATGCAGCATGAAGGGTGTTAAGTGCAAATGAATGTGGGATTGTTTTTCATGAATAGTGGCTTATTCTTTAAGTGGGTGTAAGTGTTTGTGTTTGGGGGTGGGGGGTAGGGGTGACAAACTTTACTAAGCGTTTTACTCAGCCGTCACACATAGCCAGGAGCTGTGATGCGTGCGTAAGGTGCTGACGTCCCAGGGTTCTAAGGATCACCTTGCCTTGTAATTACCTGAGAAGCAAGAAAGAGCCGCTAACGCTATCGCTCCATAATCACAAATCTCAACCCGTCCACCTCAGACTCAAGCTGACGTCACTTCTCTTGTTTTGACTACTCCTCTCTTGGTTTCTGCTTGACCAGTTTTTTTCTTTCTCTCTTCTCATTAATTATTTATCATTTGTCAGTAAGCGGAAGCAGTGCACAGTCATAGATGTGACACACGGTTTAAAGTTTAGTAGTTGAACTGCGTTCCGCTCCACGTAAAGACAGGAAAGACAGGAATTAAAAATGTCATCCTCCCACCCACCTCCCACTACTCCCCATAAAACCTGTTACCGTCAAAGATGTTCACCAAGAGCTTACAGACATAAAAAACACCCTTAATTCATTTTCTCCACATCCAATGTATCATGATATATTTAGAAAAATATAATATATTGTATAATTTTATACATTTGTCTGACACAAAAAAGCATTTTTCCGGCAATTTTTAACATATACACCAAATTTAATGATTTACTGGTCACTTAATGACCACTTAATCATTAGCTTTTCATAACTCAGTCAGTCACAATATCTTGTTAATGAACGCTTGATCTACCCCATAGTGTGGGTTCTTTTATAACATGTGGATAATAAAATCACATTAATCTATTTTCTTCTGGTCACTTGTGGCATAACGCTGTCCATAAAGAAATACTTGACAATGACAAATTCCTTTCTCTCACATAAAGTCTTTTATTCATCTTAAACTCTAGAAATGGTCTTCAGGTTGTTGAATCTTCTGTGAACACTGTCATTGTTTCCTCTCCTAAATTCAGCTGCATGTCAATCACCTCCATCTCCAGTCTGATTACTGTACTATGAAAATGAAATAGCCAACACTGCAAAGGATGGAGCCAGTAGTCTTTTCATTATTAGCTGGCGTGTAGTCATCAAAGTTATTTCCATAAAACCAGCCATAAAATGTTCGCTGTGAGATGTAGTGGCTTCAGAGTGGCGGCCCTATATGCCGCCGCTCACGGTCTCCCGTTGAGTCTGGAAGCGAAGCTGTTGGCCGCTATGCTTATTTAAAAAGCTGCACACACCTTCAATGAGACTATTATGATCTCTGTGTCTCCCTCCTCCCTCTTTTCTCTTGGGTAATATATGGTAATGCTTAAAAGTTAGGGACATTCACCCCCAACCCCCCTCCCTGGACCAAAAAAAAAAAGCCCATTTTGCAGAATTTGCCTGATGCTTTCCCGTAAAGCAAGAGGCAACAAACACAATCCATCATTCATAACAGAGAGAACAAAGGAGGGGATGAGGGGGAGACAAGGAGAGTAACAACAACAAACAGACCAGGCCTATTTAAGACACAAACGGCGCCATGGCAACCAATTGCTGTCTAATTGCAATGTGCTGCCCCTTTTGCGTGTAGCTACAGTAACCTGGCAACAGTATGAAGAGACAATATTAGAGGATGAGAGAGATCGTTTCAGAGCAGGTCAGAGCAAGAAAGAGGGAGAGAAACACTCTTCTTCTTCTTCTTCTTCTTCTTCTTCTTCTTCTTCTTCTTCTTCTTCATCATCGGTACCAAACAACATTTTGGGAATGGCGTCATTTTCCCCTAACTAGACACAGTTAACCGTTTGTCTGGCCACAGCCCATCACGCCAGTCTGAACTTGCTGCAGCATTGCTGCCCTCCTCTTACAAGTACAGGTTCGGAGGATGGTGTGAAGGGAGCGGTTAGAGAGGAAAACAGAAGTCAGAATCCCCCCTCAGGGTCTGTATGATGAAGACGATGTGCTGACAGACTCCTCTGCATCAGCTTTAACTCTCCTCTCCTCGTCCTGGTTTAATGCTAAATTACATCACCTGCAGATGTTCACGAGCTATATAACAGTTATGTTTTCCCTTTTAATTGTGTTACACCATTGAACACAGTAACAACGACACTCTGCTCTTAAATGAAGCCTAATGTATAAATGGGGTTTTTTGAGACATGGATTACATTGAACCCCCTTAACTTAATGTCCAATCCCTGTCTCCCTCCTGGCTTCAGAGACTTGTGATTCATAAGACTGAGGTACTTCTCGTCTTATACCTTCTCTTGTTGAAAGAATAGTTTTTACATACAATTAATTAGGGTTCCAATTGTCTAAATTTGAAATATTTCCTGATATTTTTGTGGCCAGCTTTCCACGTATCCAACAGAAGTCACTGAGAGCTGTAGTGTGAAATGATTCGGGGAATTCTGAAATGTACAGATAACTTAGCCTCCACTCCACCAGTATAAAGAATTTGATATAACAACAATTTATTGATAGCACAAGTTTTTTTTTTTCTAGTTTCGGTAGTCAAACACCTGCCTTAAAAAATTGTATCGAGTTAGAAGTTACTTCATGATTCAGGTGTCGTGAATTTGACAAACACCGTTACATTTTTTCTTCCTTTGTGTAAAACATCCAGACTCTGTCCAGCCGACGTACATGTTTGTTTGCAAATGCAATGGGGGAGTGAGATGTCATCGCTTGAGACCAGAACGAATGCCAGGAATGAACAGCCTGGAGGAGAAAATGCTCGAAAGTGTTGACGCCGCTGTTTAATTGGAATACTGGAGATTTTCTCTGTGAACCCCATGATTATTTCTCACCATGTTTTTACACTATGTCAGTTCAAATTAAATGTGCTGATGATAGATCAAAAGGCAGATATTGCGAGAATATCTGTTTTATTTTAATCACAAATCTACAACAATCCTGTAATTACTAATGTAAAATTATTTAATACCTCACCTCACGTCAAGCATCATTTCATGCACTGACTCCATGCTATCTTTTGTTCGATAACGAAGAAGGGCAGGATTTCCAGTAAAATAAAAGCTGTATTTAAACTTATTTCCATAATTCGTATTTTTGGATGATAGTCTCAAATAAGGCTCACATTATAATACAGTACTGTTGTGTGTGTGTGTAAAAAAATACATAAAGATTGTGACTCCTAACTTTGGTCTGGTTCTACTTGCACTGTACAGACCGGATGCTACCAGAACAGGAAGTAATGATTGAGCTGATGCTAATGCTGTAGCTTACTTGGTTGGTCCAGGACATGAGGGAAGCCCTGAGGATGAAACAAAACATGTCTAATTAAATGACATAATTCCTGATGGAGGTTGTCAGGGGAGTTTCTGCTCCACCTCCAAACACAATCAGCTGTGAACACGTCTAATACACACTGTTGTGTGAGGACGGATACAGCATTTACCTGCCTTAATTTATCACTACCCAAATTTGTGAGTGTGTGTGTGTGTGTGTGTGTGTGTGTGTGTGTGTGTGTGTGTGTGTGTGTGTGTGTGTGTGTGCATGAGAGAGAGACTCCATTGACATCCTGCAAGTGTGTGTGCCTTATATGAGTGTATGCAAATGCGCACTCTTGTGCACACGTGTTCACATTGTGTTTGTGTCCTGGTCCATGTGCACAGAGAAGACAAAGTGAACCGACTCTGCGGCAGCGGTGTTGGCGGTGGTTGTGGGGAGGTGGGGAGGAGACGAGCTTCAGCCTGCAAACCCCAGACGGGCTGGCTCCGGAGGGGCTGCACCCAGGCACAGAGGTGCCTTTGTCAGGGTAATTATCCTGACGCTCACCCTCTATTGGTGGAGCTACCAGTTTGTAGAGCAGCTAACGCACTAGCACCAGTCTTCATCACTCTGGGAAAGTTGTCATCTTAGAAATGTAGACCGACAGTAGGCTTCATGTTTGAGGACTTGTTGTGTTTAAGGTCTGTCTTAAGCACAGAAGTTTATATGAAGTACTTTCCACACAAACACTCTTTGGGTTGCTTCTCTGCCAGTGCATTAGCCATACCAACACCATTACCCTGATATCAAGGCTTCTTGCCCCAGCCCCAGCGACGCTACTTGTCCGTCTTGCCTTGATAGAATCTCTCAGCTGTCAGCAGTCGCTTGGGCCCCAGCCAGGCAGCAGGAGGGACGGGCAGACAAGAAGTACCAGAGGAAAGAGAGAAAGAGATAGCCTAGGTATCTGGCAATCCCGTCCCTTAGTGTGTGTGTGTGTGTGTGTGTGTGTGTGTGTGTGTGTGTGTGTGTGTGTGTGTGTGTGTGTGTGTGTGTGTGTGTGTGTGTGTGTGTGTGTGTGTGTGTGTGGGAACCAAAAGGATGATCCCATAGGAGTTAAATGAAGCCTGTCCAAAACAGGGAGACTCTGCCCAACTCTTTAAACGTCTTCTGTTGACTGTAGTTGCTGTATCAAGAGGGTGGCAGCGGGCCAACAGGCTGCAAGGAAACTCAATAGTCTTGATGATATGGTGTTATTTACAGCGGCAGACAAGGAGTCATTTTCGTCAGCCAGTGTGTCTTTCTTTGCATTTTCTCCTCTATTTTTATTTCCTTTCAGCTTTGCTGTTGGAGCTCCATCTTGCATAGGGAGATGCGTGATTTGTCTGACATGTTGCAGTCAGCATTGCATTTTCATTTCTTTTGAAAGCACTTTCTTTGAATATCTGGTCTTTGAATAGACAGACGATGTTGCATATCATCGCTAGTAAAAAAAAAGAAAATATCCATCTGCCAAAACCAAATCCAGATGTCAAGGTTTGAACCCCCATGGGTGCCATCTCTCTTTCTCTTTGCTGCCCTTTCTTTCAATCCATCAGATTGTTTTGTCTGTCTAACAGTTTAATCCAGTATTATGTCATTAAAGTATTTTTATCCTGACTGTGCTTCCTGAGGGGTCTGAGGCCTGTTTCCTGCAGGACATCATCCCCTGCTACACTTAAGTCCTACCTCCTTGCAGAGGATGGAATGGACAGAAAGCTTTATATTTCCAGTGAAAACTCGTGAATTGTATCAATTAGATCAATTAAATTAGAGGCTTTCTTTCTCAACAGTAAGAAAAGATGGAGTTTTTTTAAAGTTATTTTTAAATATAAACTGGTAAGGCAACTCATCTGGTACACAGTGGAAACAAGCAGCAAACATGCATACTCTGTAACTACTGATACATAATGTAAGTGTAACACTGACAGGTGAACAGAGGGTTGCCTGTTACCACACGCCGTGTCTTTGTTTGATGATGGACAGGTGTATGTAGTGTATGGAGATTTTACGACTTGTTTTCTACCTGCTGAGGTCAAAAACAATGCCCTGAAATACATTCCAATGCTTCAGAAAACTCCCAGGAGCACCTGAGCGGGACAATAATCCTCTGTAGATTTATTTCTATGAGTGACTCTCTTCATATACAAGCAGTCATAAAGCCTATTAATAGAAATATAAAAATATTTCTCATCATGGCTTTAAGATGGAATTTAATATTCTATATTACGACAGAAAAACTCAAAACTTGAATCGCTTTTCTTCGTTGTAATCAGGAAATCAACATACCTTATCCATTGTTGGGCTGTGTGCTTCCTGTGGTGTGCTTTGCTTGCGGTCAAGATTATTTATTTTTTTTTTTTTGGACTCTACAGTTTCAAGTTTAAAAGCCTGACCTTTTGTGGCCTCTGGAACTTGGGAAACATTTAACCATTCACCGTGAGTCAAAAAAACAACAAAAAAAAAAAAACCAAACAACTTCCATCCATGTAGAGCTGACGTTAATGATATCAAATTATCTGGTCAGGCCCAGCTCTGAACAAAGTGTGAGCAGGTCTCACTCTGACCTCCACAGGCCTGCAGTAACAGTAGCAGAGCTCAGAGTTTGGAAGCCAGGCAGACTCTGACCGCAGGCTCCATGGCGGTAGCTGCTAATTAGAGAGCTGCTCAGTGATTGGGGACTGGGGTTTTGGAGCTCTGCAGCAGGGAAGTGCCTCAGATGCCTGCCAACCATGTCGGCAAGGAGGCTTTCCAATCCTAATAATTTTGCACATGCACATGCACACATGAAGGCAAGCATGCCTGTACATACTTAATACATGTTCCCCTGCAAGAATGAGTTACAGTCTTAGGGTGATGTGTGTGTGTGTGTGTGTGTGTGTGTGTGTGTGTGTGTGTGTGTGTGTGTGTGTGTGTGTGTGTGTGTGTGTATGTGTGTGTGTGCATGTGTGTGTGAGGCAAAGAGGACCAATATCTACTGATGACTTCACTTTATCTTCAGCACAGAAATATGTTGCAAAACAGATCATCCCTAAAGAAAACAGTAATAACAGACCAGCAGGCCGCTGCCGGTGCTGTAGAACATTTGCATAAAAGAAGAAGTTTTGAATCCTCAGAGAGATGTCAGCAGCGCTCACGTTTAACGCAGAGGCACAGCACAACATGGAAAAATCATAAATCTTGCCTCCCTCCTCCATTTTTGCTCTGGTTTCCCACCACATAACTGGCAGCCATTACCAACGAACTCTAAGTCTAATGATTTCTAGATTTTTTTTGTTACTTTGACAAATTTATCATCCTTCTTTCACATGTATTTATCAGCGGTTTCAGCGTTCTGGCAATTAGTGTTTTACAGTCAGCACAGGAAATTGAATTACACGCTCGGTTTGAACGGCATTATTTAGCTAGACATTACTAGGGTCTACAGAGAACGTGGTGTTGCCCATCTCTAACTCACATTAACTCTTTTTTGTGAGAGTTATGGAGGGAGTTTTTGGCCTCTGTTTGCAAATTTCCTGACAAGTATTGGCAAGAACACAATGACGTTTGTACAGCATATACAGTATAAACCCTGAAAGAGTCAAATCTGGTACTGTATAGACTTCTGAATATTTCCTCTCCTCTCCTCTCCTCTCCTCTCCTCTCCTCTCCTCTCCTCTCCTCTCCTCTCCTCTCCTCCATTCAGTGCAGGTGGTCAGTCTCCGCCGGGTGCCAGTGTTCTACCTAATGCTGAGTTGATTACCTGCTGAATAGCTCGTTTGCAGGCAGAAACCAAGAAGTCAGAGTAAATCATCAAGAGGGCAGTTGATGATAATGACCAAGCCATCAATGATTGAGTCCATTCATGGCTAAAGTGGCTTGAGTCGGGGTTTCTCAGTCACGCCCTTCAGTCAGCCAGTCACTCTCACCGACACATGGGGCATGGGGTGCCTTTCTCTCATTATCGTCCATTGTCTGGTCCCTTTCAAATGACCGGAAAGGAGAGAGAGAGGAAAGCAAGAAAAAGGTAGAGTTCAAATATTGGCCTTGCTTGGTGGTATGGATTGGCTGATGGTGAAGTGACAGGAACTGGCCCCCCACTTGTGAATAGCGTGGGTATCCAGCGCTTTTTTCTGCAAGATAGTCAAGATGCAAGACGCTGGGTTTTAAAAGAGAGCACAAAGAACTCTAAAACCACTCTATCAGATGCAGTTATGATGATGTGGAATTTCTTTTGCTTCCTGATGGCTGTTTTCTCCAAATCCTTTCATGCCTTTGGATGTGATTTTTAAATTTTTGATTATTTAGAATCAAACACATCTGACTGTTCAAAAAAAAAAAAAAAAAAAAGGCATCGTAACACTTAGCGGCCCTGCATTCCCACTTCTCCACGCATACCAGCAGCTTCTTTCAGCTGATGTGATCAAGACCAGGCTGCAGGTGGAGGCACACGCCGGCCAGACCTCCTATAGCGACCCAGGGGAAGTGGGCCCCTGAGCTTTCTGGGAAGAGGCTGGAAGAAATGATCACTTGAATCAACATTTAATCTTTTGCATTTAATCTAATATATTATACGCATTATTGTGAGCAAGATATTAACAGTGCATACATTAACGTTGGTGTGTTACATGCATATATACTGAAATAACTGTCAATGTGGAGAAAAAAAGCATCTTTTTTTTTTTCCTGCAAACTACATTACTTTAAAAATCACTCACTTCCCTAAATCATACCAGCACCCACCTGTAGGCTCTGGTTTCCCGGTATTTCTGTGCAAACATATGTTTATTTATGTTTATTTCATACTGTTGTCCAGTGTTTTATATTTAATTTCAACTACGCAATTATTTGTAGGATTTGAGAAACACCTCGGTCTTCACTCATTATTTCCTCGATTGCTATAATTGCAGAGAAATAGCAGAAATCATTATTGCTCCTTATGAAGACATCCATTGCTAACTAATCTCATGTAAATTAGTAAGCATACTCTGTAACTACTAATAAACACATTTCTACCCCTCCCTGCATTCCGAGCGACCATGGTAACCCATGAAATCCTGCAGCGCTCATTCTGCATCGACTTTGGCGGGCAGTAGGTCTTCTCATCATCCTTCCAGTTTATATTTTCCTGTCTTACTTTGCTGTTACAGTCTACACAAAATTCACTGCCACTAATCAATCACTGGAGCACAAATATATCTTGACTTTTTTCTTTTTTTTTTTTTTTTTAAGCCAGGGGTTCAATTTAACAGTGGTTGCTCCTAGTCCATGTTCTCCCTCCATCTCCTCCACCAGAACGAAAGAAATGCCAGGAGACTATAAATAAACACACAGAAGCCCTCACCCACCCAGGATGTGATAATTTTCTCAAACTATAGTTTTACCACATAGTTTGGAACATGCAGCACCCATTTGACTTTCTACTCTTCTGGGACTTGTAACAAGCCAATTTTCCTCCTCAAAATAGATTCCTCTCAGGAATAACTCACTCCTTTTTTAAAAAAATAAATTTAGAAAAGGTCCAGTACGGCAGAGAGATGGTGAACTGTTAAAATGACTGAGCAAAATACTTCTACTGGACAGCTGTGTTACACATGCATATATTTACTGGATGGCTTATGACATTTTTTTTTTTTTACATGCAGTTCCATCTCTCCTAGAGACAATCTGCAGACCACATGACGATGTGTTGTGATTTGACCAACCATGTTGGCAACAAGGAAAAGACATTTGACTTCTCTGCTGTAATGATGCCTTCACACTGAATGCACAGCAATCTTTTCACAGAGTGTGATTCCAAACACAAGTACACAAAAATTTGCACAAGATGACTTGAAAGATGCAAATAGCATAAAGACTGTATTTGTGTGACCTAAGAAATATCAGTTAGGACAGGAAGTCTACAGGATGCTGTGTCATGACGGAGTCTGGACAATCTGAAAACGCACCTTTTACATGACACGAACAAACTTGTACTGTAGAATAAGTAATTAACATGATATTTTTATTATATAAGCGTTAAACTCCTAGCTGGTTGTTTGCCATGTTGGTTTTGCAGTGTTTTAATGCCCTTAATCTACACCTATCCCTTTCTTTTCTTTCCTCTCCCGCCCTTCATCCAGCTCTCTTCTCTCTCTCTCTTGCTGGGCCTCTGGCTTTCTCCCGTCTCTCGTTTCCTCTCTGCACACCGCAGAGAGCCAGCTGGCTCAGCGCCTACCCCCAGTCTCGGATCAGTCTGCCGGCGCCCAACCCAGACCACATTGGAGGACTCAGGTTGGCCATGGCAACGTTTGCTGGAACCGAGAGCAAGTTTGGACTCCATCTACGTCTGTAGTTTGTATGCCGCTGTACGGATCAGTGAGCCAGTTTTATAGGACCGTATTTATTATACCGTTGAGAGTCACTGAAAAGTTGTCTTGTAACATGTTTTTTTTTAATATAGTTCAGGCAACACAATATTTTTACAAAAGCACCTCAACTGCTTACTTTTAATTTCGACTGTGCTTCTGTGGTGAGTCACGACCGAGAATTAAAACTTGTACAGTTCAGAGAAGGTGCATCGTTTGCATTAGTAACACAAATGGATTCAACAGCGTTCATTTTTATCCCAAAGAGGAAAAAGACGGCAGTTGATCAGCCAGGCTTTAATAGTAAACAGATTTAACAACCAGCACTCTTCATAACAGTAAACCTCTTAATCGCTGTTACTAGTCCACTGAAGAATGTACAGGTTTTGTCCAGAGTTCAACACTTGATTTACACACTTGATTTATCCGACACCCTGAAGACAAAGCAGCCACTGAGCCCCATGGATGAGAACGTCATTAGAATAACCGTCATGTTTATGCATCTGACATATTTTGTATGTTGCATGCAGGAATAGTACAGAGAAAAGAAGCACAACATAAAGCGATCGGGACAGTCTGTAAACAATACATGACTATATGGACCCTGCTTTATTTTTACGGTAGTGCAAAGCATCGTTACAGTACAGTAGGACTGCCACTTTTTATACACCGTGGGCTCAAGACTTGCAAGCAACACAAATAAATAATGTGAGACAAATCAGTTGATTAGCCGTTTAGCAGATTGTTTGCATTTACAGGAGAGTAAATGCAAAAGTACAACAGAAGTAAGGCCTTCCTTGGACCAAACAGGAACGGTACGTAAAGACAAAAGAAACAAAACTGAGTGAACACGCTACAGTGACACCAATAAAAGCACTGCTTTGGTTTGGAGTCCCGTTCTATGAAGCCAGCTCCATAGGCCCCTCCTCCTCGCCGTCCGCTCGGTTGGCGCGGATCTCCATCAGGGTACGAGCAAAGCATCCCCAGTCGTCGCTATGAGCTGCTGAAAGCTGTAAGAACGACACGAAGGAGCGAAGATTGGTGACAGAGCTCCAAGTAGAAGGTTCCTGCTACCGTCACGGTGGGTTTGTATAACAAAGAATCTCTCAGAGGACTCTCAAACGGGTATAACGAAGTGATATCAGTGACACAAACTTGTGTATTCCAGCACATTCATATTGTTTGTCTCAAGAGTGTCACAACAGAAATAACAGATGCAGCTGTGATAATTTAAAAAAAAAAAAGTTATATAATGCACTTCTGTTGAATATTTAAACATGTCTACTAAAGTTTAGAACACATGCACACACACGCACGCACGCACGCACGCACACACACACACACACACACACACCTACACACACACACACACACACGCGCTCGCGCGCGCACACACACACACTTCTCTTTGGAGTCATAAAACCATTCAGCCCAGCTCACTTTTACTGATGACTCTTAGTTGCCGCCATCCCAGCACGGAGGCCACCAGCTAAGCCGAGCCGCTCTCCAACTCACCACACAACAAAAAGATGCTAAAATTAGCAGAGCGGCTAGGCTAACGCGCCCTCACATGGGGATCCTAACCAGAACTCTCTAAACATGAGAAAACATTCAGGCGCAGGCAGGAAGGTTGGCCGCTTTGTGGTGACGGTAAAGTCATGTGGAGGCCTTTTTACAGGGTTATGGAAAAGGGAGGGAGAAAAAAACACACATCCACGGTCAGTTGTGGTGCTTGTGGTGTTTCTACTGTAAAAAAAATCCATTTAATTATTCTTTTATAGTAGATATCTTTCCCCAAAGTTGGTGAATAAAAATGAAACAATCACATGCAGTTTGGATATTTCTTAAATATTTTCATTTCACTATTTCCATCAGACAACTTCAGAAAACATCAAAAACTTTAGCAATACTGTACTTTCAATCACTAAATTTTCTTTATGCATATGTGCAATACATTGATTATTGATTGTCTGACAAATAAACCTCACTAAATGAAATCACTTAGTTCAAAGTGAATATCATAACATGTTAAGATTTTGCATCCAGACCAAGTTGTGTTATTCAAAGCCTCAGGGACCGGTCTGCACAACCCCTCTTCACCTGACCCCAAAGCTTATGGGCTAGACTCAGGATACTGCTGTTCATCATACTCTTATTTCTTGGTAGCACAAAAAATGTATCCTTAAAGATTTTCATCTTCTTGATATGATCACTATCTGTACCTCTCCAGTGTCGTAGATCCAGACTCGTCCTTCTGAGTCTCCCACAGCCACCTCCTTCCCCCCGGACGACCAGCGGACCCTGTTGAGGGCTGACGCGCCCTCTATGGTCACACTAGCAGTAGGAACCTGGCGAATGAAGAAATAAAGCACAAAAGTTTCACACTGATTACACTGATGTAAATCAGATGTTTATATATAAACTGTGATTTATACTGAATGGGCAAGAACTAACAGAACACCAGAGGAACTTCAGCACATTTTGCATTTCAAAAAGGAGTTTAAATATTACGTGATCCCATAACGAGGCACATAACCTTTATAAAACGTCTAATAAACACACGCAAACAATAACACAGCCGGTCTGCTGCCTGCAGGACAAATGCTGCTCGTGTTTGTGAAAGTCTTACGTTTTATGAAGTCCTGTTTTCATAAACGTGGTAATGTGAATGCACGACATTAAGCCAGTTTAATTTAAAAACATGCTCAAACAGTGTTTGAATATTAATTTGCAGTAAATGATTTGCTTTGTAAAGATTCGGCGGAATGGTTCTGATGTAATCCTCCCTCAGCATGTAGATGCCATCTTTGGGGGCTTGAGTTGAAGCTACTCTTCTTAATGTTTTAGCATCCTGTGTGTCAAAGTCAAAGTTTGAAAGTATAAATTTTTATCCATTCAGGTTAGAAAACATAGTCATCACTTGTGATTCAGATGTGGACACACGCAAAGCTCCTTACTGTATAATTACAGCAGCTTGTGTTTGCTGTTGTGGGTGACCCGCTGCTCTTTTTTAGTTAACAGCAGCTTTCGTGTTGCACCTTTAAAAAAAAAAAAAACCTAAAGCCATCTGCAGGGTTTCCATAAACTGTTCCTGACATGTGGCAGGCGAGTCTGACACATGTCACCAGTGGAGACAGAGGCCTTGGCATCATGTCGCCTCGCACAACCAGCTTCTGCGTATTTAAAGCAGCGCTAACCACAGGCTGACTGCCATTAGCCTGCTAGCTTCCACCGCTCTGCCCAAGTGGATATGAACTGAGCGCTTTAAATTGGCAGCGTAGATCTGAGCATGCAATGTGTCTGCGTGTGTGTGTGTGTGTGTGTGTGTGTATGTGTGTGTGTGTGCTGGAAATGAGAACCAGGCATGCCACACCGCTCTGTCAGTACCGTTATGACTGTGTTTTTAATATGACGGTAACAATGGAAGTCTGTTGTTCAGTTGCACTGATTGTGTGTTTGCTACATCTGCTTGTGTGTGTGTGTGTGTGTGTGTGTGTGTGTGTGTGTGTGTGTGTGTGTGTGTGTGTGTGTGTGTGTGTGTGTGCTGGGAAAATGTTCCCATGGAGCACATCATCGTTAGCAGAGCTGGGCCGTTGATAATGAACTCTTCCTGTCAAGGTGGAAAAGCTGCCTTTGAGGGGAAAGTCATCATCTCTACTTTACACGCAGGGAAGACACTGGAAATGACATCAGTGAGGGGTTGAAAGCTGAGATGTGAGTTCTGAGCTGTTACATAAAATCTGGACAATTTAGTTTTGCAGCCCTTTTCATACATCACCATTTAGAGCTATGTATGAAAAGATGTATGAAAAGAGCTGCACCAAGAGAGATGGTGAATGGAGCCTCCTTTCATCCCTACACCCAATTCCAGGTTTGGTTCCATTATCAATCATAAAATTTATATAATGAAATGCAACTAATGTTACTCCACAACTTTCTTGATGAGAGACAAAAAAAAAAAAAAAATCAACACCACTTTAAGGTTTGTTCAGTTTGAGGTTTCAGCCAGAATGCAAAAAAATTCAGTTTAAATTAAAATGATTAAAAAAAAAAGATCAAGTGTCTCCATCCGAAATGAAAAAAAAGACATCTTAGAAGCTCATTCCTCTTAAAAATGAAAAAATGATAGCTTTGCTAGCATTTACACGTGTTTAGACAGAGCCAATGCATAGCATTATCCTACGCTAAGCAGCTGCAGACATAATTTTTATATGTACATACAGAACTGCTATTTGATTATTCACTTCCTCTAATGAAGAAGAAAGGGCAAATAAATCTAAAATAAAATCTGCATAAAATTCATCACACACTAACCTATGCTATTAATATTATACATATTAGTATAAGTTATGTTTGTTACATCAAACATAACTAAGGTGAATGAGTATTCGATCTTCTCCGTGGCCTTAAATGCTCTCTTCTGACACTAAATCTTGTCCCACAGAACTAAAATCTTCAACCTCTGTCCTGAACTTCCGACTTTTTTTTATTTTCATCTCCACCCTGGGAGTGCGGACTGAGGGCTGGGGCTCTCTGCTCGTGGTCTCCTGCACATCTGTGTGCTCCACTGATGGGTGGCAGATGAGAGGAGACGCCAGGGGGGCTGAGGTTGCCGTTAAAACGTTGGACCGAGGTCGCAGCGATGTTCGCAGGACGTGTGGGTGGGAGTCGGGATGAAGAGATGTCACTAATTCGGATTTAAACCAAGGGCTGTGGGAAACGCCCACGGGGGTGTCTTGAATCTGTGTGTATGTGCAGGAAAGGGATGTGGAGGAGCTGGTGGTGATGGAGTGGTTGATGGGAGGGAAAAGCCTTGGGTGTTTGCTTGTGCAGTTTGGGCTGAGACCCAGCACTGTGCCCTGAGGACACCAAACACATTCACATCAACACACACGGAGGGACGACGCAGTAAACACGCCATAATCATGTATTTTCTCTCACACACACTATGTACACAAACCTCAGTGTCGTTGTTGAGGTTCCACAGGTCTAAGCGGCCCATGCCGTCCACGGCGGCAAAGATGGCGGGGTGCACGGGCGACCACATGACATCATAGACGTAGTCGGCGTTGTCCTCAAACGAGTACAGAGGCTTGTTGTGCTGAAAGAGAGGAGAATAGGATACCTGTGTACGCGCACGACTGACAAAAAAGAGGCCGAGCTGAGGATTACAGTAGATGATATACTAGAGATGTGAAGAAAAGACAGACATGGAGAGAGGAGGAATGGAGAGACGGAGTGAGCGAGCTTCAGACAGAGTGGCGCTGCCTCAGCCTTGGGGCCTGTCTGGGTGCAGAGCCTAATTAAAAAGCCTCGCACATTCACACAGCACCATAAAACCGCTGGGAGAGATGAAAGGGAGGGCCCCTCCACAAGGTGTACTGTAACCTCAACACAGCAGCTGTCTGAGGGAGAGAAATGGGAAGAGATGGGATGGGAGGAAAAGGAGGGGCGGACAGTGGACGGATGGGAACGGGTGCTGGAAATGTAAAGTCTGACTGAAGCAACACAGGTGTTCAGTAAAGGTAGGAACTAATATGAGACTCGTGTGTGTTTGTGTGTGTGTGTGTGTGTGTGTGTGTGTGTGTGTCAGTCTCTCAGACAGGCTGTTTGGATTCCAGAGGCTCACAAACTACATTCCTGACAGGTAAGAGTGGGAGGAGAGAAGGAGCGGAGACATGGTGGCTGCAAGAACAAATGAAAGAATGTGGTCTCCTCCCTCTCTCTCTCTCTCTTTCTCTCTCTCTGTCTCTCTCTCTCTCTCTCTCTCTCTCTGTCTCTCTCTCTACAGGTATATATTATAGGTTTGAAATGCAGGGAGAATAAAAAAAAAGGATCGGCAGATTCTAAACTTTCTTTTGGGCCAAGGAAAGATGGCGATTTATCTAAGCAGGAAGTAAAAGGTTGAAGGTTCGTCTGACTGCAGTGCAGAAACCATTTTAAGAAGAATGTGTCAAACAAGAATCAGAATTGATTTTCACTATTTCAGGAGTTATGAATGATTTAGACACTTTTATAAACCTATGGTGTGTCAAATGTGTCTTATGTTCTGTGTTAAATGACAAACTCATGTTCAGTCAAAGTTTGGTTTAATTCATGTATATTTTGCCCACATTTCATTTGATTTGCTTTTTGGAAGTGTGTGTTCATGTTTGAGTGAATCTCTCTTGTAACTATCTTGTAATATCGACTTCATGAATAAATGTGATTTTAAAAATCAAATCTCTCTCTCTCTTTTATTGGATCTCTTCTATTATTCATCCATCATTTCACCTTTACTGTATTGCTCCCCGGTTATTTTAAGGGGGTTCACACACACGCACACGCAAACACACACACACACGCAAACACAAACATAGTGAGTCGACAATTTCAAGCTTGTCGACTCACAAGCTTGAAGCTGTTTTGTGGAGGTCGACAGAGGTCACTTTGCTCCATGGAACAGATTCCGCGTTCGATCAGCTGGTGGTTCCTGTTGGTGTTTTCTTTCTGTTGTCCTCTCCTGGTTTTAGTTCACATAACTTCTCTTTATTAAAACATTTTTACTCCAGTGACTTTCTTCACCAAATCAAACACACAACAAAAATTCAAGTCATCTTTGTGAAATCTATTCTGACGATGTATTAGGTAATAAATCACGTTAGATCTGAGATGGTTCTTCTTCTATCTGCTGATGATTAAAATTGCAAACTACTACTTTACTGTACTCCGTCCATAATCTACTGATCTTAAATAATGATTTTGAGCAAGCAGTCCCGAAACTAATCTTAAAATGAAGTTTAATCCTGTTGGCGCCGCATGCAAAGCAACTGCTTATCATTTCTAGAAGCTAGGAGGAGCTTCTAGCACGTTTGGACTGGACGACCGTCATCAACACACCACGCACTGGTGTTACGAAACAGAATGAAATGCTGTTGTACCAAATGAAAGCGGTTTAGAAACTGAATGGACAGACGCAAGTCCAGTTTGTTGTCCAAATCAATGCAGCTGCATCCCAAACACCCAGGTAGCTCGATAACGTACCTGTGAGAGATTTACTGAGATTTACACACACAATGAGGCAGCTAAGATGTTGCCTTCAAATTAAAAAAAATGTTTTGCAAATGCTACTAAAAAAGAAGATGGTTAAACAAAACACTCTGCCAAAGAAGAAAATCACCTTTTCAATTCATAGACTGCTGGTTATTACATAAACTGAGAGAAACGATCCTTTAATTAACTTCTTAGGAGAGGAGAAGAGGAGTGATTGTGTTCATGTTGTCAGTCTGTGTGACTGCAAGAGCAGTACACTTCTTATCATGAAAGGACTCGACATCAGCGTCGAAGGACAACTGTTTTCTTCTCTGGTCAGGTGCTTGTCCTCCCCTATGGCGTGTGCTGCATCCCCGAAGTAAAATATGACTCCAAAACCTGGGCATTGTCACTAATGGCTTTCATTATCAATTTTAACTATCATATTTTTTGTATACCTTTACAGAATAGTGCTTGAGTTAGCATCTTACTATAGCGGTCTAGTAACGGTAAGACCCTGTAGTCACAGAACCCAAGCAGCTCTGAGCTCACTGCCTCTCCTTCAGTTTGATGACTCATGTTAATAACGGATGATTTATTTTTCTTTCTCTTGTGTAAAAATTCATAGAAGTTGGAAGCTCCTACATTTGGCTCCAAGTCTGCAAATTGGTGACCCCTGCTCTACCCAAGCACTGGTTGTGGGGTCGAGAGAGCAAAAAACGGGTCAGGTTGAACACAATCATGAAACCACTCCCAGCTGTTGCGACATCGTCACGCCGCCCGACTCTAAATGTTTTCACTAACCACAATATTTGCACCACTGAGTGTAAAAACATCAGCAGACTCTTGTGCGACAGCCTTGTTGAACTGTGAAGGCAGATGTGTGTGTGTGTGTGTGTGTGTGTGTGTGTGTGTGTGTGTGTGTGTGTGTGTGTGTGTGTGTGTGTTACGAGAATTGGGCTGAAAGCAAATATCGAGGGGATTTTAGATAAGCAAAGGCAGCTTTCTTAAGGTGCACTAGAGGCTTGTATGGTGTGTCTATATTTACACAGACGCTCACACACTCTCAGGTATTCCTCTTTGCCCACACACAAATATGGATTACATGGGATGAGAGACAGACACACATTCCTGTGGTACCCCTCAAAGGAAAGGGAATTCCCAAATCTTGAAAAATAACACACTCGTTTGATGAAAACCCACCAAAATGTTTTAATACGTGTCACGGGACCCTGAACATAAGACTTGTGGACCAGCTGCACGCAGACGTGAGCTAAAACTCATCAGAGTGCTTTACTGCCTGTCACAGACACGTATGAAAGGTGTAACTGGATCTAGAGTAAAACTGCAGGTATTATGCAATATGTATTATGTATACGCCTAGTATTGAATTGGCCAGTCTTTGACTGGGGCCCTCTTCACCGCAGTTCCTCCATCCTTCAACACAAGCTTCACCGATACGAGTAAACATGATTTATATATCCACAAAGAGTGGATCTCATGTCAAGGAAGAGTTGATTACATTTAATTTCTTTTGATGTTACTACATCAGGCCTGTAAAACATTTTTGTAATATCATGATTATTAAGAAGAAGTGCAATCATCAGGTTGCCACGGTGACTTTGTGGATCCTGCATAATTATTATTGACATCACCTGAATGGCTTCATCTTTCTTACCCATCACCTTTTGTAGTTTCCTGCTCAAACAGACCTCATTCTGAACTGAACTCTAACCTTCCTCAAAATCTACTTTAGTCCTCAAAGATTCTTCAGTCATTCAGCATCAAGTTAGAAATGAAGGATCCGATCTCATGATCCTGTTTCCAGTGCAGATTCTCTTCTACCTGAACTCTGCCACCTCAGCATACTCCTCTGTGTCTCACCACCGCCTCCACAAAAGTGTCTTTGAATGTATTAAACTTTTCTTCCCCCCCCAACACCCACCTCGACAGAAACACAGGATCGGTGACAGCTTGATTTGAACTTCCACTGAAATGGGATTTGTCACGTTGGTTTGAAGGGAGAACAAATGCCCCGAGCTGCCAAGGTCACTCAAAAAACCATCAAGAGGAAGAGCGCCCACCTTCAGACTGCATCTCGTTACATACACTCATTACACCTCAGTGAATCTGATTTGATTTGACTGGTTCTGAGCTGAAAGGAAAATTGACACATTGGTGAATTTTAGTCATTTTCTGGTTCCTGTTTACACAAATATTTTACCAACCAAAACAAGAGACATTAAAATGAAGTCACCCACACTGACAGGAAGCTGCTGTTGAATAATTGTCAGTTACTCTTGAATATAAAGTTACAATTCAATCTGAATGATTTAAACTTTTGTGTTCAGCTCTAACTTTCATTCCATTTTTAAATCCCACCAGGAGTCATAAAGATGTCCTTCTTTTAAAAGTAATTCACAAATCATCTCCACATCTATCCTCAAATCTTTTAACAGGTTTATTGTTTTGCAAAATATAAAACAATATTTATAATAGAGGGATTAAAAAAATAAACCAAAAAATATAGTTTGTTGAAGTCCTCTCCTGAGACAAATCTTGAGTAAACCCTCTTGTAAAATAAACCAATAAAAGATTTCAGGTATTGGTCTTATTACCAGCTCAGTCCTGGCCTCATGAGTGGAACCTCGTCTTGAAGAAATCAATTTAAGGATTTTTGCATAAGAAAGTACAGCTGGAGATTACAATAAGTTACCAATGATATACCAGTAAACTACAGCACATCTGCCTTGGTAACATTTGTCTTCTTCTCTTTATTCTTTCACACAATAGAAACACACCTTTGAAAAATCATCTGTCAACACACACAGCCATCTGTCCAACATAGCCAATCGATCTAAGTAATGGATCCCTAGATGAATTGAAGAAATTATAATGATTGAGCAAAATGATTGCAAAAAAAAAAAAAGTAATGTTTAATAATTGTGACAGGCTGTGACAATCAGGTTGCTAAGGCAATTTGTACAACTTTTCATAGCACCTACTTGTGACACTCTACTTTCTCCACACGCCATTGAAACAGAACTCAACCAACTTGTGCCTCACTACCTCTCATCCACAATCAACCCCCCACACATCCTCTTAGTCTTTGTGCAGCTCACAGAAACCCACACACACACACACTCACAAAAACACACATTTACACAATTTACCTTTGTGCTCCAGAGTTTCACGGTCCAGTCGAAGGACGACGTGATGAAGAGGTGGGAAAAGTCGACGTTACCCACTGCGCTGTGGCAGCTGATCCCGGTCACGGGCCCCTGGTGGCCCTCAAACATCTCGCAGATACCTGCCTTACTAAGGAGGGGGACACAAGGGATTCATGTATTTTATTTTTTTGAACTTTTTACTTATTTTTTTAAACACAAACAACAACAACAAACAATAGTAACAAAAATATAAATATTATATTATATAAATATTATAAATAAAAAAATCCTTTTTCTTTCTTCCCCATGACAAAGATGTTTTAGTGTCTTAACTTGTTAAAATTTAAGGCAGTGAAGTGGATTACCCACACTTCAAGTAAATTTGAAAGACACACATAGGGAGCTTTGATTATAAGTGAATCAACTAACTACTTGAATTAAGAAGAGTTAATCAATTTATTTCATTTTCTAAAAAAAATTTTTCAATTATTAATCTTCAAGTCAACAAGTCTTGAACACTTCATCATACATAATTTATTTAAAAAAAAAATGTCCTCTGTATTTGCAGACTACCTAAATCCTTTGTCCAGAATTATTTTATTGTGATTCTATATTATCTTTATGCACCAACCAAATTGTATGAAGAACCTTTCTGATGTTTATTTCAGTGGTGCTGTGTCCACCCACCTGCCGTGTCTGGATGCAGTGTACACGGTGCCCTCCTCGCTCCCGACCACATAGTTGTTAACCTCTCCCGTGGGAAAAGCCATGCCTGTCACCGCTACCGGTTTGGATTTATTGTAAACCAGTTCCATGGTCTCCTACACACACACACACACACACACACACACGCACACACGCACACACGCACACACACACACACACACACACACACACACACACACACACACACACACACACACACACACACACACACACACACACACAACTTGTGAAGCCTCTTGTGTGGCAATAAAAATATCCTGTTACCCCATCATCAGTTCAAATGACTTATCCTCCCCAGTGTCTCCATGCATCAGAAAATCAGTCAGCTGTGATCTCATATATTGAGAATAATCATAAAATCATTTAACTAATTTTGAAATTGGGCAAGGTGGTGTGAACCGTGTCCTGGGTGGTGTGAACCGTGTCCTGGATGTTGACGGTGTAGCTACCTGCGGCTGGGAGAGCATGTCCAGACTCCAGGAACACATCCTGCCGTCTGTGGACACAGTGATGAGGTTGTTGGCGTTCTGGGTGCCGACCACATTCACACAGTAGACTGGATGCTACATACGTCAAAGAGAGGGTGAAGAAACACATTTGAACAATGCAACAAAAACTGTTTTTAATAACTCAACTTTATAACAATCCTCACAGCTGTGTTAATAATATACACAGTCATAAACTGTCTAAGATGTAGCTTATTGAAATAATTTAAGGAGCTAAAATAAAACAAAAGAGATTTTGAATTTCATCCTGAGATGATTAATGCTTAAAGGTTACTCTAAACACATGACATCATCAGATACTTGGACCAATGGACGCAGCAGCCGAAATCCACCCACATGTTAGCGTCCAGTGAGGAACGACTGGGACACACAATGAACATGTCTGCAGCAGCATGTCATTAGTGGGCTGTAATTGATTTTGTGTGCTGGGCAGCACAAAGAATCCATTCAGCAATCAGCTGGACTGGAATGATGTCATCAGTATTAGGGTTTGAAGCTCCAGGATGGACGGAGATGTAGCGCGTTCTGTTTGTGTGGGTTCTATGTCTGAAGGAGCCAGAATGAAATGAATGAAATAAATGTGTGTTATATCAGTAGTGAAGACAGCCCTTACAGTGTGTGCAGCAGCAGACAGGGGTGTCCTTTGGACGGGGGTCCGGCGGTGGCTGCGGTTGTCCCACAGGACGATCTGTCCTGAATAAGTCCCTCCCACCACTAGGTTGGGATGAAACTTTGCGAAGCCCACAGATACTACTGGAGACTAAAGCAGGAGAAAGAGAGAAAAGTGGAGTTTATTTGTGGGAAAATGTCTGAAAGGGGGCTTGTTATCACGACAGAGGAATGTGGGGGACAAAAACAATGAGAGATGTACGAGAGAAAACAAATGATCAAGGCGACGTGATGGGTGGCACTCCTGGGGAGATAGATGGAGATGATGAGCTTGGCTACGGTGAGGGTCCACAGAGCAGAGGAACGGGGTGACGCTGGGGCGAAGACGAGACAAAGAGGGGGATTGTAGCCCTCCTTCCCACAGCCGTTTCACATTTCAGCATCAAAACCTCAGCAGCCACTGGAGCGCTCACTGTACCCTCCATCATGACAAGTGCAGCCTTGAATTCGCTCCCTCCAAAATGTGATGTTTATTGAGTTTTGGTTCCTCTTCAGTGCCCATCCCATATGGGCTCCTGCACACAGCAGCTAGCCTTCTCTGACCCGGAGCCAATGAAGCTCTGTACTGTGTGGGGTTATGAGAAAATGTTTCAGCGTCACGAGGGCAGCGGGGTAGTAAAGCAGCACGGCCATGTTGAGAGATATGATAATTGGCTTTTAAAGACAGGGGTTAAGAGTGCATTAAACCAGGTTACACGCACACTTACAGCACATAAACAAGCTGTAAAATGATAAAAACAGGCTGTAAATTTTTAATCAAATGATTACAATACACATTTTATTGGGAAAACTAATTACACCGGACTTTTTTTTAACTGAAATAACAGACTTTTTTGTGTCATAATCAGAATGATATAAGAATCCCAACTATAGCTATTGTTAATGATATAATTTATTGGTGTTTATTTATGTATATAACACGTCAATCAAACATCTACATTTATGCATTTCAAATGATGCAAATGGTTTGTTGCACAAACCTGATAGTATTACAACTGATATTACAGAAGGTAAGTCAAATATATATTTCCCATAATTTACATGGGATTCACAAATAAAAACATTGCATCAGGCTTCTATGAATTAGAAATGATCTCTTTAAAAACACTATTATATTGTTTAATTTAAGGAAAAACAAATTTTACAATACATAAATGTTGAGAATTTATCTGAAATCACTGTGAAACATCTGTTTCTGCATTATACTGTATAAACACTCATGAGCCAATAAACTGTGTGGTCATGGCAGTTTTACGAAGCAGATGTTACCACATAGGTAGAAAATCCAACAACGGGAATTTGTGTTTCGGAAAACCACTCCAGGGTTCCAAAATATGCCAAAATACACAATGGGTGCAAACAGCAAATCCTTAATCATACTGTAAAAGGACAGCAGAGTCATAAACTCAGCATCACATCACTCAGTAAGTTCAACGGGAAATCCGACCTCAAACTTTAGCTTAAATGCTAAATAAAGTTGGCCAACAACAACCAACATAATCTAGTGATCTTACCAGATCACGTAGACTGCAGTGAAACCGTTAACTGCGCTGAATTGTGTGTTTTAGTGCTGCCTAAAAAACATTATCGTCTTTTTGCATGATGTAGTCTATACAGGTCAAACTGACAGCTACAGAATGTCTCAGCCTTGAGTCATTTCTTTCAACGGTTTCTTATTAATCGAAGCTTAGCTCATGCGATGGAAGAGATTACCAAAATGATTGCTTAAAAATGTGAATCAATTCTATGCATCCTAAAGAGAACTTAAAACATTTGCTCTTAATTAATTTTTAAAAAAATCCTACTGCGCTGTGACAACATGCAAACTTTCAATAGTATTACATTTGTCTTGTTATTCATTTCTCTCCATCACGCTCCGCCTCTCTCCTCATCCTCACCACCACACCATGTGTAAAGCAGCCAACTCCAAAACCCCAGTTCATTTTGCAAGGAGACTGGAAAACAAGCCAGAGAAAAGAAAACACTGCACACTCTTTCTCACTCGCTCTTTTTTTTTTTTTTTTTTTGTAAAGAGTCATGGCCTCCAGACAAATGGCTCAGGAGTCGCTTCAGATGTGAACACTGAAAATAAACCGAACTAAACTCCGCTGGTAAAAATAAAGTACTTCTCCGGCTGGCAAAGGAGGCACTCGCTGAAAAGTTTATCTACACAGTCGCAGAAAAAGGAAGCATAGGGTTGTTTTTGTACATATTGGCACATAAGACAACGACAGAAAAAAATTGTGGGTGCTGTAAGATTTATTAGGACAAAAGTTTCCCAAAAAATAAAGTTCAATAAGTGTTGAAAGAAGACTTTAGACACTGGACCGACTTCAAGCCAGAAGACAACAGTTCCAGTACACATGCGCATCTCTTACTCTGCCTTCAAGCAGTTAACCTTTAAATGATAAGGCGTGTTGGGATGACCTTTGCTCTCTGTGGCTGACTGATCCTCCTCCACTCGGCTTCATCCAAGGACAAATGAACTGTCTGTTAAATGAAAAGCAAATGACAACAGCTTGGATTATCATTAGCCTTACGTTGTCTGTCTGTAACCTGTGTCCACAGCATTGCGTCAGCACCACAGGAAGATCTGACGGGACCCAGCGTCATTGTGGTATTTGGTTAAAAAAAAAAAAAAAAAAAAAAAAAACACACTAGCTTTGAACAAATCACACACACCTTTGGCGGAAGCACAACCCAATCTGGCAACCACGTGGCAGGGCTAGTCCTAAAACATGGAGAGGGAGCAAAATAACGGTTGTCTGACAGCGGTATTGACCTTCCCCTCTGACGCTCATTTGAATATTACAGCTTTTGTTGAATTGAAGAAATCCAGAGTACAAAATAAGCCTCAAATATATTAATACTATTAAGTCACAGCAGAAATCTCCGATCTATCCAGTAAACATCCAAGTTCACAAGCAAATAGAAAACATCCCTGCTGTCTACACTTTCTTGTCATTCTTCCACCAGTTATCACCCTATGTAAACATCTCTGCCCCACATGAGTAATGACAAAGGGAAGCAAAATCAAATCAAGAGCTCCCTCTATTCGCTCCATATGTTAGTTTAGCTCCTAAGCGCTATCAGTGTCCCCATCTTAAGAGGAGAAATTGTGACTAAACTCTCAATCCCCTCTTTGAGAAACCGCAGGCAATGCCATCATTTCCCTCTCGTTCTGTCAGGCTTACTGAAAGAGCTACTGAAAATCAGCCCAACTTTGTCCCGATAGCGTACTTTGAGGCGCCTGCCAACAGTGACTTGGTCTTAACATAAAAGTCATTCTCCCTGAATGTTTCTAATCAAATGTCACATCAGCACATATGTTTTGGAGTTACGCGCCTTTTAAATGTACTGTAAGTCATTTAGCACTGAAATGGGATCAATTTGTCCCACGCTATAAGATTTATGATTTAAGCTGGAGCAGACCTGCCTGACACTCTAAAACGGATTCTCAATTTGGATGTCATGTAGAAAATTAATGACTCAGTTCAGAACTGAAATATGGAAAGCTTGATTATATTTCATCTGGATTTCTGAAGTCTCTCTGCCCACTTTTTTATTCGTTCGTGACCTTTGGATATCAATCATCATCGATCAAACACTGTTTTTGCATATATTAGACAAAATTATTTTACAGTGTGTAAACATGAGTGAGCGGGGATGACATTTCAAATTTTATGCAGTTTTGTGCCTTTACTTCCTGACTAGCCTGATAGCCAGCTAACGGGCTAACAGGGTGATTGTAATTGTAACTGATTTTATATATCAGTGTGGCTGTTATGATCATGAAATTCCATCTTCCTTTTTGAGGAGAAATAAACAGTCTTTGGCAATGTCGCAAATAAATTAAGACTCCTATCAAAAAGACAGTTTCCTTGATAAACCACGGCTCTGGCTGTCTTTTCAAATTCATCATGCTTGATTCAGTGGAGGATCAATAGATGTTCTTTTGAATCTTGAAAGTAAAATCATTGAGATTCTTGGTTTGGTTGAATATTAAAATGTGCCCACACTAAAAGTGTGGTTTCAAACAATCCAACACATTAATAATAGGCGATCTTCAAAATGTCACACTCTAGAGATAAACATTTTCTGTATTGGACGGCGTAAAATGAAAACATCACTTCAGCTTTCTGTTTTATCTAGCTGTTTTTAAACAGATTGGAAATGGTTCTTACAATTATGCTGAAATAATTACGATTAGCTGCAATAACTGCAATGGGTTGATTATGGAATAAAGGAAAACCACATTTACCAGGCTAGCAATTGTTACGCTGAGCTAAGCAAGCTTGTTGCTTGCTGTATCTTCACTCTGAGCAGAGAATCTCATCGAAATCTCCAAGAAAGCGACTCATTAGATTTTTACCAAAAATGAGGAACTTCAACCTTCATGCTCCTTAAATGAAACGCAGCCGCATTCATTATCCTGGACATACCAGTGATATGAGCTCCACACCCGCCTAAATAACACCCCAATGACTCCCGCTATGATTGCATCTACATATCAAGGCTGACTGGTGACCGAGCCTGACATTTCATTTCCAAACGCAGCGGCTCCGTGGTTTTCATCACGCGTGCACCACAGGTCAGACACCTGCAGCAAGAAAAACCAACGCACAGATTGCCTTTGGTATAACGGGGCTGAGATATGACTGATGGTTTTACAGGAGGGGGGGGGGAGATGCTCTCTGGAGGACGATGGGCTTCCTTTCTTTCCTCAGGCGATGTCTGTTGCGTGTCTCTGTGTGTGTGTGTGAGTGTGAGTGTGTGAGTGTGTGTATCATCTGACACATTTCACACAAGGTTCTCAAGACTAAGTGCTTCTGGCAGCCCTTATTATATTAATGGGAAGTGTTCTGTAAAGGAAATGCACACATGGAAAGCCGTGATGAAAGATGGCACCCAGCAAGGGATTAGGGAGGTTCGAAGGCCTGACAGAGAATGAAAGAACGCTGGAGAGAGGGGAACACTCCCTCCTTTGTTGCCTCCTCCTCTCCTTCCTCCTTTCCTCAGGCGACAAACTGTTGCGGATGCTTGGGAAGGCAGAAATAGAGAAGAAAAGACGAGGTGGTGCGGCACGAAAATCGTTATATCCTCCCAGATAGGCCCACGCTCCATCCCTCCTCTCCTCCCGCCTCTCATTCACCGCGCTCATCTGTTTTCCACTGTGCCTTATCAGGACCAGATGGATCAGACTGTCTTCCCCTTGCATCCCCACTTTTCAACCCCTCTTCCCTCACATCCCAACCACCTTTCTCCTCCCTTTTCCCCCCTCTCCCGGCTTCGCTCGTTTATGACACCCCACGGATTTTGTCACTCTGTGGTTTCTGGCAAGAGGAGAAAAATTCCAAATCGAGTCAGTTTTGCCAGGCAAAAAAAAAAAGGTTCTGACGAAGTGAAAGCACAAATACGAGATTCTGGGAATATAAACAGAACGTTCTCTCCCTCCTAGAGCTTCTATGCCTTCGTATTTCATTCCTTGTTTTCAGTGCTTGGCACATAATAAAATTTTTTCTGGTTTGTGGCTTTAATGTTGGATTTATACTCGTCTGATATTGAAATCTAAGATACAGACGCTAAGAATTCCTCATAAGGTCTGTTTTCCAAATTAAATCCTTTTATATCGATTTAACAGAAAGTTTTTGCCACATTAGACAAACTCGAAAATATCGAGTGACATATCTACCAACTATGTAGGAAATTTTAAATTCCTGCTAAACAAACGAGATGTGACGTGGTAATTAGCGAGCTGTCAGCGATCATATGCAGAGTTTGCTAAGTTAAGCTAAGCTGTGTGCTTTCCTGCCGTGAGCCTTGTAATCTTAGTCTTGGCAAGAAAGCAAACGAATCTTAATTTAAGAACTGTCGAAATGAAGTAGAATTTACAGATTTTTATTTTACCAGTAGACATTTTATGTTGTGCCATAAAAGAAAAAAAACTTAGAATTTATAATCTTGACAAAGAAGAGCTTCATCCACCTGCATAATTTCACATGTTCAAACTGAATATATTATATTCAATACTTTTTGCTGCTGCACCATTTCCTCAAGCTTTACCTTCGCCCTCCCTTCCACTCACCTCTCCTATTCCGTTTCTCCTTCTCTCCCCAACGCAAGGCAGCGAGATATTAATAAAAACATGACTGAGTTCAATTGGATATGACAGTAGTGGTGGGGGTCGTTACAGGGAGGCATGTGGTTTCGGGGGTTCGGCAGAGGCTTTAAGTCAAACAAGCTCTCTCATGTGGTGTGACTTTGCCCACTTGAGAGGCGGGTGTGAAGTTACAAGATTGGACCCCAGCTGGGATGGGGCAATGATGGTCCAAGTGGCGGGACGGCCGTGATGAGAGGAGGCATGCTCAACTGGTATCAGAATGCAGAGCAGCGGTAGACTCTTTACTGCAGCACAAACCCAAACCACACACTGATGGATCACACACTTCCTCCACTTTAGAACAGATCAATGGCTCCCAAAGTGGGGTCATGAATCTGCCATACGCAGTTTGTAAAGGGCCTTGTAGTATTCCCAGATACGGTTTAATATCAGATGTTTAATAAGCTGTGAAGAACAAGCAGCTTTAGAGATTGGAGATGGAATTTATTGAAACATAAGAACAGCAACAACAGCACTAAAAACAGACGTGAACTACCAAATGTTAAAAGTGCAGCATAACTTACTTACTTGGCTAAATCTGCAGATATTTTATTCTGAATTTCAGCTTTCATGTTCTCGCCTTCATTCTGAAACAGGAATGAAACGACTTCCCTGTGAATGCTGATCGCAAAAGAGACAGCCAGCAGAACGAACACAGAGATTGATTAAATGGTGTCAGATTTGTTTGGTGTTCAGGAGAACAACATTTGTCAACTCATTTCCTGTCTGTCAAACTAATGCTGGAGAGAATGTAATGTGATGGAGCTGCTGCATTTTTGGCAAAAATGCTGCAAAACCCCACCTAAACTCAAAGTAATTCCAGCTGTTGCATTTTTCCCTCTTTCTATTGCACCAATGCATCAGATACGGAAAACCCATGCAAACTACTGCAGAGTCAGTAAAAATCTGGTCTTAAATATCTAAACATATAAACCCAAAACGTCATGACAGTGGATAATACACATCAGGACAGTGCTCAGAAAACATGTGAGACCATCTTGATTAGGTAAATAAGGAAGATAAAGCTCACTAAACACGATAAATAATAAAATATAATTGATAGCCTGACTCATTTGAAACACAAACTTTTCAATGCACACACACAAGCACACGCACACGCACGCACGCACACACACACACACACACACACACCAATAGTACTGTATGTACCTATCCATTCAACAGAACACATGAAAGCTAAAACATAAAAGTTGCACTGCAGCCTTCCAGAAGTAGCAGTGACTACCAACCGGTGTGTGCGTGTGTCTGCATACACAGAGGGTGTGTATGATCACAGCTGTGAGGACAAATCACGTGAACAGCTCGGCAGAGGGCGGGAGGTGGAAGGTGAAAAGAAAAATCGGAGGCTCCCGGCCCTGCGGTCTCAGGGGGTTAAAAGGCAGAACATGCTCGCACATTAAGAGGCATCTGATCTGCAGCTAACTAGAGAGTCGCAGCTATGTTTACAAAAGGCCCCATGGAATGAAAGGGGGACACGTCTCTCCCCTCGTCTAACCGCTCTTGCGATCCTTTCATCCCGATCCAAAAGTCGAGGCTGATTCCAAACTTTTACTTGGAGCTGTGATTTCATTTTCTACCTGTCTTATACAGAGGCACCGCTCCACTACCAGTTCACTATACAAACCTTTTGGTCCACGTGGGTCTTGAACCAGCAACCCTCTGGTCCCCAGTCCACGACCCAGTGGACTCAGCTCCTGTTGCTGGTTCAAGAAAACCAATTTTTCCAGTGCGATTGCAGGTGTATTTACATTTTCAGTGATGCGCATGAGGAAGGCTTGTCAACTATCGGGAGTGTCCGTTCTGCTGACATGAAATGCAGCATCGGTGTGGGTGGGCTAACACATGAAGCAGCTTAGGATTAGGAAGTGGTAGGCCACATTACATTACTACCAAGATGTCCCAAGATGGCCTTGGTTGTCTCATGGGAGCCGTGAAGCCCTCACACCCAATCCTTCCATCCCTGACTTCCCCCCCTCATTCCGTGCACTGTTTTCTCAGTGTCATTCGCTATTAGCGTCACGCCCATCAGTGGGTTTCATTACCACAAAAACCTTGCATTAAAATTAGCCTCTGTGGCAAATCTGAGTCAGGATACAATCCTCAAGGTTTTTCTTTTCTTTTTTTGGTTCAGTTGTTATTTTTCCCCAAAACTTGCTGCCATTATGGAGCAAAATGATGAAACAAGGTGTAGATGGATTGACAGTGGGGTTAAAATTTAATAAAGTTGAATGAAGCAGATTTAAAGTGTTTTGAGTGTGCTTTTATTACCTATCAAGGGAAAGCGTGATGAGTACCTGGCAGTGAAAGATGTATTCCGGTGTGGCCTTCTTGAATTTGATGTTCCACACTAGGGCAACGCCATCCGGTTCATGTGGAGCATCTTCATTATTGTTGTAAGAGGCAACCAGCAACTCAGGATACTGAGAGAGAGAGAGAGAGAGACCCAGGTCAAATATTAAAATAATTTAAAAAATGAGATTCCAAACCACAGATCAAATTTTTACAATGGTATAAAACAATATAACTTCAACTTCTGTTCCTAACAAGTGCCACACACAAGGCTACAGGTCGTACCTGAGGGGACCAGTCCAGACACGTGATGACACGATGTTTGGACCAGTGTTCATCATAGAAGAGTCGGCTGAAGGACAGGCTGGAGCCATTACCCGAGTCTCTGAGGGAGCAAAGTTGAAAATGTCGTTTGAACAAACGGGGTCTGATTCTACAGCTTTCTTTCTGATGTATCTTGCGTGTTGGTGGAGCAACAGTTTAGTCTAGTTATGAGGTTACACTTCTGACTTATATTTCACAAAGACACCGATTAAAAGTAGAATTGCATGTATCATATTGTATCGTATTGTATCAAATTGTATCGTATTGTATCATATATCATATCATATCATATCATATCCTCTATCAGAAGCACAGATTTACTGAAACACATAACTGGAGGGAGATCGAGTGAAAATAAGTCTTTAAAGATCAAGGATTTTGTTTGTAAAAATAAAAAGAATTATAGGTTATTTTATGTATGTGATGTTTTTACAACTTCACAAATAGTACATCTAAGGAAAAAAAAAGAATGGAACTGATGTTAAGCAGTGGACCTTGGCTTGTTTTAGACATAATAGCTATTTGACCACAGGCTTGATGCTCCTGCGAGGCTGCAGCGGTCAAAGTTGATGTTAGCTGGTTAAAGGAGCATTCTTCCATAATTGCAGAGAAGTATACTAAAACAGATTTGCACTTATGAACTTCAGAACTTCGACCAACACTTTGATAACCTCCATGTGGAGGCAGCCCATCAGATGGAAAGACAAAGCTGCTTAAGAAACGATGGCGTTCAGTTCAAGAGGGGTTTTTAACCCCTGGAGAGCGTGACATCAACAGGAAGATATCGACTTTCAAGAACAGGCCCCGAGTGATGAGTCAGTTGAAGCACGTACAAATAGATGCTCCCATGTTCTCGCTGCTCACCCTTCTTTGTCCTCCATGTCCCGGCCGCTGTAATCAAAGAAAATGTCGCTGTCTTCGGCCAGAGCTCTCTCCATCACCCGGATGCTGCAGTCAAAGAAGCTCTGAAACTCAGAGGAGTGAAGGATCTGTTGCCTCTCCTCTTCAGTCAGCTCCCGAAGCACCGGAAAAGAGCCTGGTGGAAGAAACATGGATATAGATGTAACACACAGGAAGACATGGGAAGAACAGTTCAACAACTTATCAACCAACCATTGTTTGTTGTACACATTGGATTTATTTGAATCACATTAACAAAAAGAGAAAAGAAAAGCACAAAATCCTACTGACAAATAAGGAAACAGCGGTTGTTTGAGTTTCGAAATGAAAAAAATGAAAAGGGTAATTCAAAACAAAAAATAGCGTACAGTATATGTGGGAAAATATAATACTGCAATTAAGAGATATAGAGTAAGTTGTTATTTCTTGGGAGTAAAAACTTCAATTCCT